>CM040244.1:235905813-236149434 GCA_022545495.1 Chrysanthemum lavandulifolium | reverse complement strand
AAATTTTGTATCAAGATAAGTGAAACAAAGTGCAAATTTGCTACCATGTGGATCATCGAAAGCGGTAGTGGTAATCATTTCGAGACGAGCTCAAACTTTATATCAGATGATACCGAGTCAGAATCATCAACAGACTAACGAGATAAGTTTTCAGTTTGAAGATTTCATGTAGAGTACTTAAAATTCATTTATGTATATATATTTATTTATATTTTTATTTTTTAGCTGCACTTAATTTTTGTATCAAGATAAATGAAACCAATTGCAGATTTACTACCATGTGGATCATCAAACAGCAGTGGTATAGAAGGGCTGCAATGGAGACCGATGCCATGGTAAGATGGACCTATTTTTTGTACTTAAAATTAATTTATGTATCTTTTTTTTCTGCACTAAATTTCTGTATCAACATAAGTGAAATGAAGTGCAGATTTGCTACCATGTGGATCATCAGACAGCGATAGTGGTAATCAGCTCACATAATGCTCTTTCTAAGTCATGCGGTTACTTCCATAACATGCTAATGAACTTTTGAAACGATGAATTTAATTTCACGTATTACCTTTCATGTTACTTGAATGCCAAATGATGGAAGTAGATCGAGGGAAACCTTATGAAGCGTCTTTTCAACCTATGCTTTTCCGTGAATATTATATGTATAAACAATATCATCAAAAATATATGGAAAACGTACGTGGAAGTTATTTTTCTCTATTGTTCTAACGTGTTGTATGAGTTCCACCAGTAATTCTGTAATGTATGCGATTATGAATTTAATGTGGCATTAGTAGTTGGTTTGTTTCGATTTATATATTGAACTATTAGTCTATTACATATTATTGAGTCGTTTTATTAATCTATTCTAAAAAAGTAAACATAAAATTTTATATAATATATTCACCATTAATGCTAAAATGTAATGCTACTATATTAAATAATATTAATTACTTAAATTCATATTAAAGTTCCTTGGCTTATTACCTATGTTTTAAAACGTAATTTAACTACCCTACTTTCGTTATGAAAAATATGCCACTGATGTATTAAAGTTCCTTTGCTCATTACATGTGTTTTAAAACGTAAATTTACTACCCTTCTACATTTGCAATACTTGCACCACCGTAGGAGTGTGCAGGGAAAAAATGCACAAGGAAAGGGTGTTGTTTTTTAGTTGATTCAGTTCTCAATATTTAAGTGTTTACTTTATTTCGCATTTGAACTAAAAGCATATACTTTGTAATGACGAATAATTTATTAAGTTTGGAAGCACCTATATACAATAAGTAAATAAACATAATTAACAAAAACAAAATAATTGTAATAAATGTTAATAATATTATCAAATGTAAAAAATGTTCATGATTAATATTGTTTAGAACAAAATGTTAGAAAGTAGTTACATCATTTTAGCCGTTTTATGGATTATAGAAACATCTTAACGTTTAATTTAACTTTTAATAACTTTTTAATATATATTTGTTCTATATCCTAAAAATAAAAACAAAAAATCAAAATACTTACATGCTTTTAGCCGTTTTATGGATTATGGTAACATCAATTATAGATCTTAATCGTTTCATTTACCTTTCAATTACTTTTTAGTATATATTTGTTCAACTAAATCCTAAAAATAAAAACCACAAGTCATACCCATCCATCGGACGGGTTTTGCCACTAATATATATATATATATATATATATATATATATATATATATATATATATATATATATATATATATATATATATATATATATATATATATATACACCTTGCATCATTTGCTTTGAAAAAATTGTCCGATTTTATAATACAAAGTTTTAGTTTTACGATAAGTTTTATTAAAAAATTCCAAAATGCGCATATGTTGATTCTCGAGGCACTTTTGCGATTTAATAATATTTTTGAACATTGTATTTTAGTATGCATTTTTTTTTTTTTGTAACATCAATTATAGGTTTCAAAAAGGGACAATACCATTGTATTTTAGTATGCATTTTTTTTTTGGGAAAAAGGGACAATACCCGGCAAATATATTAAGAGACCAAAACTATACAAAGGAAACTAACTATGGACAAACCCATAGTAGTGATTGTACCATGACATTCTCAAGACATGCTTCGGGAACATCGAAAGAAAAGAAAACATTCTCCTACAACTAGCATTATTACAAAACAAAAAACTACTAATGAAGTAGGAAAACCAAAAAATGACAATCTTCTTCTTCTTAAATGGCTGGTCCATATCAATAGGGTGTAAAATGGAGCATTTCACTAGACGAGATTGCCTCCTTAAAAAACCTTCCCGAGTAAAACCCGATGGGAAAAACCACGGGTAAGGAAAAAGAGCACAACTCTCATTTAGGACTCCAACCAATATGACATTGGCCTTCAAGTCTACAAACAGAGCACAACAACCAAAATTACCATAAGGGCCAGGGCATCTGCTATCAATGTAAAGATAATTCATCCAGGAACCTTTGACTTATCACCGATATTACTCAAGAACACGAATATTCCATAATTTAGCGACCTTAAAACACGAAAAGACCCGCAGCTTTAGACTAAGGAGTCTAAGTCGACCATCTCCTTAAGCGTATTACAAATAATCTCCTCATTCACGGTCTTACCTTGAAAAATCCTCAAGTTCCTTTCTTGCCAAAGAACATACACAACAGCACCAATCACAAGTCTTTGGATAATACTCCAAATGGACTTCTTAATAGGATTAGCAGACACAAGATCAATGATCTGATAAAGGTTTGTAGAGGAAGAACCAAAATTCATAAGCTCCTTGAAGAAAAACCATACCTTAGTAGAGAATTTGCATCCGAAGAATAAATGCATATGGTCTTCCTGAACTTCATTACATAAAGAGCATTTTAAATTGTCTAATCTTAACCAAACAGTCATTTTGTCTTGAGTCTTAAGCTTCTTAAGAATTGCCAACCAAAAGATAAATGAATGTATAGGGATACTTTGGCTAAACCAAACAGTATTATACCATGGGACCACAGGCTTTAAAGGAATAAGATCAGACCAGACAGATTTTACTGAGAAAGGAACCACCTTATCATTATTGGATTTCCACAGAGCAATATCCTTTTTATCCTTGAACAAGAGAGGAGGAGGGAGATGAAAAAGAAAAGGAAATTTCTCAACCCAACAATCAGGCCAATTCCACTCACCATCAATTATAAGATCAGCCACTTTACAGTCCAAAGCGAGACCAGCATCATACAAGTCCCTTTTAGATATAAACTGTGATAATGGACCCAAGAAACACCAATTATCAAACCAAGCAGAAGCATTGCACCCATTACCAATCCTAGTAACAAAATGATCTCTGAGAACATCTCTACATTGCAGAATCTTCCTCCAACTCCAACACACATCATTATGTATAGGAATATCCCAGAAATTCCTAACACAAGATCTTCTATCCATCAACCTATAGGAGTTTATCCATTTAACCCAAAGGGAGTCTTTATTAGAAACTAAATTCCAGATATGTTTAGACATTAAAGCAATGTTCCAGGAATGCAAAGATTTAACACCAAGACCCCCTTGAACTTTTAAACTACAAACATCCTGCCATTTAACCTTATCCTTCCCTCTCTTCATCTCACCATGATTCCACAGAAAACCCCTCATAACTTTCTCAATTTCATGAGACACATAAATAGGAAGAATAAAGGCGAAGACCGAAGACACGAATAGAGCTCAAAACAGATTGAATAAGCTGAAGCCTCCCAGCAAATGATAGGACTTTGTTCTTCCAGTTAACCAATCTCAGCTTAACCTTATCAATAAGAGGATCACAAAACTTTCTGTATAATCTAGAAGAAATCAAAGGAACACCTAAGTATTTTATAGGCAAGGAACCCACAGGGAATTTCAACACACTGATAATAGATTTCTTGATAGAAGAAGGAACATTCCCAAAGAAAACAACACTTTTTTCAATATTAGGATTCAACCCAGACACTCTACTAAACTCATCCAAAGCATTCTTCAAAATAGAAACAGACCTCACATCACCATTAGAAGACCATGAGATCATCAAGAAAACTAAGGTGGGTGAGATTAACTACTACATTTCCAATGATATCTAAAATCATCATAATTACTAATTCTCCTTTTAATCATTAAAGACAAAACCTCCATGACAAGAGTAAACAAATAAGGGATAGAGGTCACTTGCCTTAACCTCTACGCCCTTAAAATACCCATAATGGTCACCATTAACACTAATAGTGAAGGATGGGGAAGTCATACAGCTCATAATCCAACAAACCATCTTCCGAGGAAAACCAAAATGGATCAAACATTGTCTAAGAAAACCCCAATCAACAGAATCATAGGCCTTATTGATATCAATCTTAAAAGCAACCTTAGAAGGACCATTATTTCTATGATAATTTCTCATGAGCTCTTGGGTTAGCAAGATATTATCACTAATCTGTCTGGAAGGGATAAACGCACTTTGACAACTACTAACCAAAGAATTAAGAACCCCTTTCACCCTATTAGCAATCACTTTACTAATACATTTATATAAAACATTACAACAGGAGATTGGTCTAAAATCCGACACTTTACTAGCAGTATTCACTTTAGGAACCAAAGCAATGACAGTGGAGTTAATTTCTTTAAGCAACTTACCATTAGAGAAGAAGTCTTGAATAGCTTGAGTAAACTCAGTACCCACAATAGACCAAGAAGCCTTAAAAAACTTGGAGGAGTATCCATCTGGGCCAGGAGCCTTGTCATCATCCATGGAGAACAAAGCAGACTTAATTTCATCATTAGACACAGGTCTAGCCAAGAGATCAGCTTCAAACTGAGACAGCTTTTTGGAGAACAGATTTGAGGGGTCAGAAATAGGATCAACAACTGCATTACTTCCCAACACCCCTTCAAAATGTTTAACAAATTGCTCCCCTACGGCAGAACCAGAAAACAAATTACCCTCCATATCTTCCACCACTTCAATTCTGCAATTACTTCTTCTCTCTTTCATAGCCCTATGAAAATATTTAGTATTCTGATCACCCTCACTTAGCCAAGAAATTTTAGCTCTTTGTTTGAGGAAGAGTTATTCATCTTTAACAACTTCATCAAATCTTTTAAGCAAAGAAACCTCTTCATTCCTAATAAAAGCATTAGAAGGATCTTTCACCATATCATATTGGACTCTGCATAGCTCCTCCTTCAGATGAGAAACATTTGCAGATAAATCTCCTTGAGCAAATTTCAACTTTCTCAAAGGCTTCTTCAATAACTTGAGCTTAGAAGCAATAGAAAACATAGGAAAACCAGCAACAACTTTACTCCAAACATGCTCCACAGTAGGCAAGAAATCAGGCTTAGAAGACAAAAAATTTGCAAATTTGAAAGGTTTTGGCTTAGCACCAGATATAGCAGGGATATTGAGAACAGAAGGGGAGTGATCAGAAGTGACAAATGGCAAAAACAGAGCATTTGAATTTGGAAACTTGTCCAAAAAATGCACATTGCACATAACCCTATCCAACTTCTTTAAAAGACCATAAGGGTTCCCAGGACTTTTGTTCCAAGTAAAATGGAGCCCAGATCTAATTAAAACCATCACCTCAATATTAAAGAGACACTCTCTAAACTCAACCATACCAGCTGTAACAGTAGAAGATCCCATAGACCTTTCACAAGGATCCAAAATGATATTAAAATCTCCCAAAAGGGCCCAAGGAGCATCCTTAACAACCAGACTGTGTAAGGAGAGGTCCTTCCACAGAGATTTCCTACCTGAGCTAAGAACATGAGCATAAATGAAAGAGCAAAAGAACTTTTGATTACCATTCACAGATTCTACAAAGATATTCATCAATTGGGAAGACTGACTATGCACCATAATCCTAACAGCATTAGGATCCCACCCAACTATAATACCAGTCCCTCCATCACACATAGTTGCATTAGAAATCCAATTCCAGTTACCAAAGACTTTAGAACAAATATTGTTAAGCTTCTTCTTTTTAGCCCTAGTTTATAAAAGACCACATAAACTAAAGCCACCCTTCCTAATAAGATCAATGACTTGATTTTGACTAGAAACATTACCCAACCCTCTTACATTCCAAGCAAAGGACTTAAGATTCATGATCACCTTCCTTATGTAAGGACTCAATCAACTCTGCTTCAGGGCCATCATTAACCACCTTCTTAGGCTTCATTGCTTCAGCCATTCCTTCATTTTCTGACTCAACATCCTCATCATCATCAACATAAGGCTCCATTCCAAATTTAGAGCAGTTCTGGTAGAAGTAATCAAGCTGAGACAAAGACCAGCTAGTCCTCACTTCTAGAGTAGGATACACTCCCAATTTCATCACTTCATCTATTTCTGATTTCAGCTTTGGCCAAATAACATTATCATATTCGCATCTCGCACCATCAATAAAATCCTTTTCCTTATCAACCATATCACGATCATTAAAGGCTTGAAGCAATTAGCAATGGAACATTCTCACCCATGGCAATATCAGAAGTACTAGTAGAGTTAGAACCCCTAACCAAAACCTTGGGCTTAAAATTTTCATTATACTTAGAGACTAAAGGAGGTTTCTGAACCAAACCAGCATCTTTCAAAGGAACCCTACCTAACTTCACATTAGAAACATCAGAATTAAATGTGCCTCCCTTATTACCTTGTTTCGACACAAAAGACCCCTCATCAACACCTTTAGCTTTCATGAAACTCTGTTGTCTTGGATTAACATTCTTCCCTTGCTGATATGAACCAAAATTACCACTATTTTGCCTGAAATTTCGACCCGAAGACCTATTAAAAACCTGGGAATTCTTACTAAAAAAAGGTCTATTGTTAACAAAACTCTTTTGCTTATAATTCTGCTCACCATTCTTACCACTGACCGGCTTATTCTTCTTACCCACAGTAACAAAACCATCTTCATCATTCACAACCCCATTACTCTCAACTGGACCTTTATCTTTACTAGTCACAACAACTCTGTTTTCTTTAGCCGCAATCTCAGACTCAGTTCTTGGCCTAACTCTACAAGACTCGGTAGAATGACCAAAAGTCTTACAATGGGAGCACTGAGGAGGCTTCCATTGATATTTAACAACAAGCTTACCAACCCTAGCAGGACGGTCACCCATCTGAGGATACTCAATCTCAAGAGACTGAGGAAGTTCATCCAATGCAGATACCTCCACCAGAACTCTGGCAAAGTCAAGTTTCCCAACCTTTTTCAAACACCTCTCCTTAGTAAGTTTATCCATGAGCATAGGTCGACCAATCCCACTAAATATCTTACCAATTCCATTACCATTACAAAGTTCCAAAGGAATACCATAAATACACACCCAAATAGGAATAGAAACAGGCTCTACTTTTTCCAACCAAATCCCAGGCTCCCAAACATTTAAAACCAGAGGGATGTTGTTAACCATCCAAGGCCCACTTTCCAAAACAGTTTTCATACCCTCTTCACTTTTAAACTTGAAATAGTAAATACCAGAACTAGTCTTAGTAATATCAGCTATCCCATGTACCCTCCACATCCTGCTCAAATTATCATTAACCACCCTGTAGTCCATCGAAGTCCCCACAAAATAACCATAGAGCTGTAAAGCACACGCTTCACTACCCTTTTTAATATCCTCCAAAGAAATAGCAACTCTTCTTGAACCATCACTATTCTTAGATACACATTGAGGGGCAAAACTCATTTGTAATTCCGCTCTTCCACACCCTTTTTCATCTTTTCAAGAAAAGATTCAATGTTAAGAGTACCATCGGACTTCACAACATTCGCCAAATTTATTAGCGGACGGACATTACTTGACTTATAAAGCAGACTAGGACCAAAACACCATTTAAACCAACAATCGAGTCTTAAGAATGCCCTTACTACTTTGCTATTACCAAACACAAAATCAGAACCTCCATTTCCACTAACCATCTCATCCTTACTAGTTTTCATGGTACTTTCAACCTTAGTATGCTTCCCATCAGCCATACCAAGCTTACTAGCATCATTATTAACTAAGCAAGGATCTACAATACCTTCCTCCCTTCCATCCTTAATTCCCACTCCATTAGAATGTTCATCACAAACAACATTAGATAACTCAATAGGATTATTAATAAACGAACCATCATTACCACTAATCAAACAGTGACTGTCATTCATAACAACCTTTTTCTCAGTCACATCACTATCATTTCTACCCTCTCTAAACATCATCTGCTTTGATATATTCTTATCATAAGAAATCCTATCCAAAACTTTAGATAAAGTTTCATCAACAATGAGTTACTAGAGTTAATGCGCTTACCGGTACCAACCAAAGGAGACGATTCACTTGACTTCTCCCTTTGCCAACAATCTTGAATTTCTCGATCTTTTGAGAACAGCTCCCGTGCAATGAAGGATCCAGGGAATGAACCTGAACTCTAACACGATTCTTAACCCCTTTAGGTCTACCCCTAGGTTTAACAGATCTATTACCCTCACCAGGAACAATAGGAACATGTTTCAAGCCCTTAGCCGACATCCCAGTGAGAGCACAAAACTCATCACTGATAGGGTCAAGAGGTTTAAAAGGATCAAGTGGCATAGCAAAAAAATGAAAGAGAAAACAGAAATAAATCAAAAGGAATAACAGAGAGATTTACACCTATCAACCCTAAATTGCAAGAGATTGAATAGATGTTGTGGAGAAGACGATTTCGCCCAAATCGCCTAGAGAGAGAAAAAGTTCTACGGTCTTTAAATTGTTAGTATGCATTTTTAAACTCTATTGATTTACAATATCGTTTTGGGACGACTTTTATGGGCTAGCCGAACCGGTGGTGACTCCGGTTCCCGGTTGAACCCGTTGGCCCGATCCGTTTTTTAAAACCATATGTACCATGAACTTGTTTACATATAAATTGCATGAAGATTTATGTGTTTTATTAGTTTCTACAATATGTATAATAACAAGTATTTTTCATATTAGGGTGTTTTAAAAATAACATTTATTAGGTATTTATTGTTATGGACGTTTTTTTCTTATATTAAATTACTTTGTATTTTTTATTTTTATTTTTAAAACATGTCTAAAAATGTGCTTTAAAGTGTTGTAACAAATGCTATTATAGATGTACTTATTAAAATTTGCCATTATTAGCAAGTGTTTAATCTTAATTTTTAAGCCTTTCTTTTTAGGAATAGCCCAAATGCTTTATAATGTATATATATATATATATATATATATATATATATATATATATATATATATATATATATATATATATATATATATATATATATATATATATATATATATATATATTTGAATAATAATTATACTCTTTAAAGTAACCTACATGATTTATTGAATATTTATTTTTACTTTATCTTTATAAGTAATCTTTTACTTGTATCATCCATATGTGGGACAATTTTAACAAACATTATTTTAGAGAATTAAATTTTCTTTAGATCTATATTTTACAATACATTAATTGTATGGCGTCCGCCGCTGCAACGCATGATTACCCTGCTAGTTATCTATAAAGGGTGTATGGTCAAAGTGAAATTGTTGAATGTTGAAAAGTCAATATGTTGAAATGTTGAAAAACTTAAATAGGGAAATATTGTAATTGAAAAAACTAATTGAAATGAAACTTAATTATTCTAAAATTAAAGTTAATTGTCTAATTTACCCCTTTAATACCCTTATACTTTCAAATAAAACTATAAAAACTAAGTAAAGCCTTTAGAAAATTCGTTCTTGTCTTACGGGTACAACCGTTACAAATTACATTTGAGCTTTTCACGTTTTATTTTGAACGTTATACGAAACACTTACCAGAATATCGCATATCGTTAATTGTCTGTCACTAGGAACCTCCGTTGCTATGCACGGGTACTCGTCTAGTATAATAAACACATTCAATAAATTTTTTATACTTTTAATATTAGAAATAAAATTTTTATTTACTGATTTCTTGCATAATATTATTACTATATGTTATTCTCATTTTCTTCATGCCATGTTATATTGTTTATTCATATTGATCATATAAAGTTTATGAGGCTCAATAATCTAAAGAGTTAGTAATATAGAATGGCATTACATATTAACAATTCGAAGCCAAAAAACAAACCAAACTTGACTCGAACATAAACAAAAAACGGGACTAAAAACAGCTATCATATTTCATTGAAAATGCTATATTTTACTTTGAGTCTTTGACTATTTAATATAGTAATCTACTAGACAACTTTTTCATAATGATATATTTTAATTACCATTATTAGTTTATTAAGTTGTCATGAATATTTTATACATAGTTTTTCTTTCTTAGACATTTAATTATATATCTAAAACATTAAATGCATTTAAGTTAGGTTCTTTTATGCTTTTATTTCTACTAGCGGAGTATGCGTAGCGTTCTGATGGCGCCATCTGATTAAAATATTCATGATTTTATTTTTAAATCTATATTTTACAATACAATAGATATCACGGACGACGATAATATTAGTTTTGAATATTGTTATCAATAAAAAATTCATATACAAGCTGTAGATTATCCACGTGATGTGGTGTGATAATTAGTTGGTAGTAGGTATATTGTAAAAGTATGAGATAAAAGTAGTTAATGATAGCAAAGTGATCGTAAACTATCATTAAATAATAACACCATAGCAACTTTTAGAATATACTTACATTATACTAAGAAAATTTAGTTCTCAAAAATAATGTTTATTAAATTTGTCCCACATATATAGATGATACAAGTAAAAGATTACTTGTAAAGATAAAGTAAAAATAAATATTCAATAAATCATGTGGGTTACTTTAAAAAGTATAATTATTAATATTCAAATATAATATATATAATTAGCACTTAGCACCTTTGCATCCTTTGCTTTGAAAAATCGTCCGATTTTTATAAAACAAAGTTTTTAGTTTTTACGGTAAGTTTTATTAAAAAAATTTCAAAAGGCGCATATGTTGATTTTCGAGCCACTCTTGCGATTTAATAATATTTTTTGAACATTGTATTTTAGTATGCATTTTTAAACTCTATTGATTTAACAATATCGTTTTCGGACGACTTTTTATTGGCTAACCGAATTGGTGGTGACTCAGTTCCGGTTGAACCCGTTGGCCCGATCCGTTTTTAAAACCATATGTACCAAGAACTTATTTACATATAAATTGCATGAAGATTTGTGTGTTTTATTAGTTTGTACAATATGTATAATAACAAGTATTTTTCATATTAGGGGTGTTTAAAATAACATTTATTAGGTATTTATTGTTATGGACGTTTTTTTTCTTATATTAAATTACTTTGTATTTTTTTATTATTTTTTTTTTAAAAAAAACATGTCTATGAAAAGTGCTTTAAAGTGTTGCAACAAATGCTATTATAGATGTACTTATTATAATTTGCCATTATTAGCAAGTATTGAATCTTAATTTTTTAAGCATTCCTTTTTAGGAATGTCCCAAATGCTTTATAATATAGTATAGATAAAATAATTTTTTTATTTAAAAATACTCACATAATATTATTACTACATATTATTCTGGTAATATACTTTCGATCATGGTAAGTTAAATGTTTTTTATGCTTTTTATTCTATGAAATAAACTTTTATTTAGATATTACTTACATATTATTATTACAATATATTATTTTCAGTTTGTCTATTTATTTCTTATTCCTACTAAAGTACAAATTTATTAATAGTTAATAAGATTAAGAATTTAAAATATAAAATAATTTTTTATTTATATATTACTTACGTAATATTATTACTATGTAATATTCTACTTTTGTTATATGGTATCATATTTTTTGTTTATGATAAGCTAAGTGTTTCCACGCTTTTAATGTCATAATATAATTTTTTATACAAATATTATTGTCATAATATTATTACTATACATTATATTCATTTTGTCATATGGTATTATACTAGTTAATAATAATAATATTATATGTTTTTATTCATACTAGAGGTATTTTGTTTGTCACAATGATATATTTTATTAGTTGAAACTGGTTTGTTGATTTGTTTTCAATAATCACTAATTTATATATAGTTTTATTTTTTTAATATACTTTTAATAATATGTTTAAGTAATTACACTCAGTCAAATGAGGTGCATTTATGCATTTAATGTTATAAAAATAAATTTTATTTATATTTTACTTGCAAAATACTCCGTATTATTATCACATAGTATTCTTATTTTCTTTCATTTGCTATTATACATTTTATTTATATTGGTTAAATATACTATGCTTTCACTTTATAAAATATTTTTGCATATTCAGAAAGCAATTAAGAGAAATTTAACCCGTAACATTAAATGAACTAATTTTGCTATTTTTGTGAGTAATCTTTACATACATATTTGGTGTCATTATTTACTGCTAGATTCTTTTAATGTCATCAAACCGTAAAATTGAGGCTTTGATTTATTTATAAAAAGATAAAGGTAGATGTTTTGGCGGCGTCGATGCCTAATCGACCACTAACAAACTCGTTAAACCAAATAGACCGTCTGAGACTTTCAATACAATCTATAAACTATCTTTGACACAATAAACAAGATCAGGAATCAAAGTTCAAAACTAAATCTTTTAGCTTTTCTTAAATTCAATTGTAGAAAAAACACAAAAGTGTTTTAAGTGCAAAGATTGTATTGTTCTTTTTTTTGAACAAAGAGAAGATTGGATTGACAATACTAGTTTCACATGTTTTAGTCTAGTTTATATGTTTATCTTAGACTGTCACGAGTTTTTTTAAGATTTGGTAAATGTAAAGATAAATTCACTCAACATATTAACGAAAAGTTAAATAGTAGTTACAACGCGCGAGATGAGAACATTTATTCCAAAAGAACTTTTCGGTACTATTACTTTTTAGTTGTTTGAGAAATAAAATCGAGTCATAAAATCTAAATGTCCAACATGTTTATAGGTATCTTGAAAGGAGCAACATTAACATAGGAGTTATAAGATCCCAACAACAAAGGGGACTAAAAACAACTACTGTATATATTTTACTTTGACTATTAAAGAATTACTAGGCAACTCTTTTCATAATGATATATTTTAATTACCATTATTAGTTTATTAGGTTGTCATGGATATTTCATATATAGTTTTTTTCCCTTATACATTTAATCATATATCCAAATCATTAAATGCATTTATGTTCGGTTCTTTAATGCTCTAATGCAACAAATTTATTTTTTATTTATAGAGTACTCACATAATATTATTACTAAATATTTTTCCGGTATTATATTTTTCATTCATGGTAAGTTAAATGTTTTTATGCTTTTTATTTATGAAATAAACTTTTATTAATATATTACTTACATAATATTGTTACAATATATTATTTTCAGTTTGTATTATAGTATTTTCTTTCTTGTTCCCACTAAAAACACAAATTCATAAATAGTTAACAACATTAACAACATCTACCTTATTATATACATAATATTATTCTACTTTATTATATGGTATAATTTTTTTTGTTTATAATAAGCTAAGTGTTTTCATGCTTTTAAAGTCATAATATACCTTTTATATAAAATTACTTACATAATATCATTATTATATATTATATTCATTTTTCATATGGTATTATATTAGTTAAAAAATTAATATTATATTTTTATATTCATACTAAAGGTACTAGATCATAGAAGATTTACGAGATTCAGTATTCTAAAGACTTAATAATATAAAAATGATTAAACACTAACAATTGAAAAACAAAAATCAAGTCAAAATCGGACATAGAAAAACAAAACAAGGCTAAAAAAACCATTATCAATTTACACTAAAAATATTAGATTTGTTTTAAATATTTAATAATCTGTAGGCATTTTATTTGTCATAACGATATAATTTTATTAGTTGAAACTAGTTTGTTGATTTGTTTTTAGTAATCACTAATTTATATGTAGTTTCCCTTTTTCTTTAGTATATTAATGATATGTTTAAATAATTAAATGCATTCAAATGAGGTGTTTTTATGCTTTTAGTGTTATAAAAATAAATTTTATTTATACTTTACTTGCAAAATATTATTAAATATTCTCATTTTCTTTCATCTGCTTATACATTTTATTATATTGGTTATTTTTTATAAAATAATTTTTTGCATATTTGAAAAGCAATTAAGAAAAGTTTAAAATGAAATATTCAATAAACTAATTTTGTAATTTTTTTGTCACTAATCATTACATACATATCTCGTGTTATTATTTTACTGCTAGATTCTTTTAATGTCATCAAATCGTAAAAGCCGTGGCTTAAATTCATTTATAGTAAATAGATGTTTTTGGCGGCGCCGCAATGCTTGGCCACTAAAAAACTCGCTAAACCTTACAGACCATCTGCGTAATTTACTTGTACCAACTTTCAACACAATCGATAAACTAGCTTTGACACAATGCACAAGACAAAGATTTAAAAGTGAACAATCTATTGGCTTTCTTAACTTCAATAGTAGAAACAACACAAGAGATTTCAATTCTTTTCTTCTTTTTTAAACAATGAGAAGATTGGATTAACAATATTTACTAATTTCTCATGTTTTAGTCTAGTTTATATGTTTATCTCGTGTAATCTTTTGCTCAAATTAGGTTGACACGAGTTCTTTAAGATTTGGTAAATGTAAAGATAAATTCACTCAACATATTAACGAAAAGTTAAATAGTAGTTACAATGCGCGAGATGAGGACATTTGATCCAAAAGAACTTTCCGGTAGTATTACTTTTTGGTTGTTTGAGAAATAAAATCGAGTCATGAAATCTAGTTGTCCATTATGTTTATAGGTATCTTGATAGGAGCAACAACAACATAGGAGAGTTGAAGCGGAAAGATTATGTTGGAAATCCTAATTTATCATGTTTCAGTATACTTTAAAACTTTACCTTTGTGTTACCGTCTGTTGTAATAAGTTTGTCATACGTTTTCGTAACTACAAAGATGAATACATTTGACATACTAGCTAGCAAGACGTTAGAAATTAACTACAATACACCATATAAGATATCTTTTGGTTTATTACAACTGTTTTTTTCTTCTGTCGTTTGAGCTCCCACATAAAATCTAAGGCCCGCTTGGTTCAAAGTGAGGAAAGGGAAAGGGAAAGGGAAAGGAATGCAAATGAATGAGTGAGGTGGGTAATCAATCCCTTACCCCTCAATTTAGTCTATAATGGTTCATTACCCATTACGGGGTAATCAATCCCTTACCCCTCCCTAACCAAACACTATATAATGAGAAATGTGGGCCCTTTTGAATACCTTAACCATTCCCCACCCCCCTTAACCCCTCAACCAAGCATGCCCTAAGTTTTCTAGGGTTTCATAACTGCAAAGATGAATACATCTGACATACTAGCTAGCAAGACGTTAGAAATTAACTACAATTCACTAGATACAATATCTTATGGTTTATTACAACTGGTTTTTTCTTCTGTCGTTTGAGCACCAACATAAATCTAAGTTTTCTAAGGTTTCGTAACTGCAAAGATGAATACATTTGACATACTAGCTAGCAAGACGTTAGAAATTAACTATAATACACTAGATAAACTATCTTCTAATTAATTACATCTATTTTTCTTGCGTCGTTTGATCACAAACATAAAATCTAAGTTTTAAATTTTATTTTTAGCAATTCAAATTTTTTACAATGAGTCTAATTACTACTTGATAAAGTAAGTAAGATCATAGACCATGTAAACACGATCTTCACACGGGAAAAGATATAATTTCAAATTTTTAATGGTCAAGACATTCCAAAAACACAAAGATACGTTGCATAACGTACCACAACAATACTCTAGTATCATGTAGTTAGTGGCACTATAAATACCCCTAGACACCCCGACATTTAGAGACAAGCCTTCAATTCCTTTTATAATTTCTATAGCTAGCGAAATAAACCTATTTCTTCAAGTATGTCTATATCCTAAACTAAAGTTTCTCTTCTTATATCAACAAACACGAATCCATTTCATTTGTTCTTGTATCTAGATTTTCTGCACATCATATGTTTGCATGAATCAAATCCGCTTTTGTTTTTGAATAATCATTTTTAAGGGTTTTTAACAAACAAGGAAAGCTAGTGTTTCATTTGGTGATAAAAAGAAATGACTATTTTTATTTGTCGCTAGTCACTAATCTGTTATAAGTTTACTGTGTTTGTTTGACAGGACATGGATTCCAAGTGGTTAAAGAAGAATGCAGAGGCATATTCAGTGGTAGAGGATAAGGCTCGTTCTACCAATGCCGCCACCAAGGGGTAAAAATGAATTGAAAGCTAAAACTATAAGTTTTTTTGTCTGGCAGCAGAAGTTAATTACTAACTCGTTCCTTTTCTTTTTATAGCGAGATTTGCGTCACAAACTATGCTTGTGACTGCGACAAATTTGCGGCAGAGATGGCAAAGGAAATACGTGAGATAATGGCCAAGGCAGAGACCTTGGAAAAGGCAAAGAGGGGCTGTTAGGAAACTGGAAAAGAAAATGAATCTTCTAAAAAACCGGGAACAAGTTCTAAGAATAGTTATAATCCAGATTTACATCGTTTTTAGTTTATGTCTTGAGTTAGTCATGGGTACTTATGTCCTCTTTGTTCTATTTATGATATGTAGCGGCGCCTGTTTAGTCGTATGGTTAATTTAATGGACAAGCTGTTTGTGGTATTACAAGAATGATTTCTGAATTCAATGCAGCCAATATATAACCTGAGAAAATGGTTTTTCATATGGGATTTTGATCCTTCTGTAAGTATTTTAATTATATCGATAACTCACAAACAAACTTTTTATAATTGATAATCCCCAGAGATCCAAGTGGCTGGAAATGTTTTTAATCCAAGGCATGACTATTAGATGAACAATGTTTGTGTATCAA
Organism: Chrysanthemum lavandulifolium; assembly: GCA_022545495.1. Lineage (NCBI taxonomy): Eukaryota > Viridiplantae > Streptophyta > Magnoliopsida > Asterales > Asteraceae > Chrysanthemum > Chrysanthemum lavandulifolium. Next base: position 236,132,467 of record CM040244.1, on the reverse strand, counting down.
AAAATATACCACGGTGTTGCTAAATTCACATTATTATAAAGTCACCTATATTTAATAAATTGGCAATGGAATATAATTTGTTCATTAATTGGACAAAAAAAGGGATGAGAAAAAAGTACTTAATTCTCATCAAGAAAACATATGTATCGAATTAAATTTTTTACTATTTTATGTACCAAACTTGCACTTTACATCATTTATGTGTATTTTGTGACATTTTTTTGCCCCTCCTAGGTAATAGGAATGTTAATAAATTGAAGGGTAAAAAAGTCACAAAATTTACACAAATGACGCAAAATGAAAGTTAGGTACATAGAATAGCAAAAAAATTAATTCGATACATATAAAAGACTAAAGTAACAAGTAAGATACATTTATAAGCTATTATCCCTTTATAAATCTTCTTTCCTTTATGTAATATCTTGAAACACGAGTGTCAACGCACCAACAAGAAAAACACCCAATCGCACTGATGAGGAGGTATGATTAGACAATTATATCTCTGCCCAAAGGTAAATGTATAATAAGAGATAAAACATATATAAAAGAGATATATAAATAGGGGAAATCATGCCTGCCTTTCCAAGTTGACAATTGCCCTGCTTTTCCTTTGTAAAAAAAGGAAAAAAATTAAAGTACAAAATTTTATAATTAAGTCATTTCATTATATCACATGTATAATCACATATACATGTTTCCTTCCTTCTTTTACAAAAGAAAGCAGGTAATTGCATGCTTAAAGAGCATGCATGATTCCATATAAATATGTGACTACGTTTGTGTGGTAATAAGGATACACACAAGGGCAAAAGGCATGAAAATGTAATTAAATTGTCACGTTTTATTTTTTTGTGTAACCATCTTTATTTTTTCTCTTATTGTATACATCATACTTTTAAATTCCGTTTGTTGTGTTTAGCTTATGACCATTTTGCCCCTACTTGTTAATCGGAGTGTTGATAGATGAGAAAGGTAAACCTGTCACAATATACATGCAATAGACGGAATTCAAAAGTATGATGTATAAAAGAGGAAAAAATAAAGATGGCTACACAACAAACAAAAAGTGTCAAGTTAGTTACATTTTCGAGTCATTTTCCCTACACACGATATGATAAGAGAAAAGAGTAAAACATATGAGGAGAAACATGAAAGTCCATCGAGTTAATTTTGCATAGCGGTTGTTTCAGTCATATGTTTGGCATCGAAATGATCATAAGCTGCGCACAATATCAGCTTAAAGCTTATTTTTAATTTGATCAAGGAGGGTAAAGAATGGCGGAATTGTGAAGTGGCGTGATTAATATAGTATTGTTCACACAATCGTATAACTCGTTTCCATTTCATTCAATACAGAATTAACAAAGAATCCGTGTTTGATTGATTTACTTACTGCGCGTGGGAGATATCTAGATAGGTATCTAATTCGACTCATAATTCTTTAGACCATGCAAGCCTACCATTCATATGTTTCTTGAGTTTCGTGTGTGGCTACTAGTTTCCGGCGAGCATCATAATCTGTTTCTTACTTCAAGACATATCTGTGAGTAATATATTCATTTAAAGAGTTTATTAACTTAATAGCTTGTAGGCATTTAAGATTGTACAAATCGTGTTGACGCTTTATAGATTCTTTCCTGGAAGGGCGAATATTTTATAACAGATTAAGCAGATAGATTATTGTGATAAGAAATGCTACTTGAAAGCTTTGAATCTGAATTGGATGACGCATTCATGCAGCTTGTCAACTTTGAAGAACCTTGTTCACCCGATGAATTGTTCCCAAAACTGAACCAGCAGCACCTCCACCAGAGTCGGCCAATTTTGTCCTAAATTAATTTTACGGATGTGATGAATCCACTGACTTCCTCTACATATATAGGGCAGATAACTGAGTGCAAGTCCACACCACGACTCCAAAAGTGTCTAGGTTATACATAGTCAGGTTCTGAATTAACCAAGTCCTTTCGACCACCACATTTGATTCGAAGAAGCTGCTTTGCTACTCTGATCATAAAACATAAGGATACGTTCTGTCCTATAGTTAAGTTCTTTAAGGAACTTTTAAGTCTTGGTTGGTTGTCATTTGTGCGTGTGATCTGAAGTGGTGAATATTGCCCGACTGCTACTACTTAATTACTTCTCTCTTTGATCATCTCCATCTTGAAGATGAGTGTTATTCAATTTTAAATTTGCTTCTGTTAAAGCATGACTTCCAAACTACGGCCAGAGAGACGACAGCCGAATAGGACCAGGCCATAACAGCCCTGAGATGCGCAACAAGTTACCAGCAAAACATGTATGTCTTGTTTTTTCACATAGAAGCACTACACAACATATTTCAAGAAAGTAATTTTATATACTTGATCATAGACTCGTAGTTGTCGTCTGTGCGAATTTTCATTGGCTATTTGTAGTATTTATTGTCAAAGTAGCAGGTTCATTTGAATGTCTATGGTTTATGTTTTAATTATGCCACTGTCAAATAAAAGGGAGTACCTTCTTAATTATAACTGTGCGCATGTTGAGGCTACTGATCTTAGCTGTGTTATCGCTCCTTAACTAACATTATATCAGCACTAGCTAATAAAATCATCATCTTCTGTGTTTATTTGTTTGCCCAGTTAGTTACTAGCTTAGATTTCCCGACATATATATGTACCTCAAGTGCTACGTACCTAAATTGTGACGTTAATTGTTTATTTTAGTTACTATCATAATACTAATGGTACCATGATCATCTAAAAGGGGTATAAATTGGATACAAACAAATGTTAAAATGTGAGCAATATAACTGAAGATTGAAATGACATATGAAATTCCTTCTCCTTTTGTGAACTAAAAGGTTGTGTTTGGCAATGAATTTTGAAATGTTTAGCTTTTAGCGTTTAGAATTGAAAGCTTGCTTGGCAACAAGCTTTTAACTATTGTATTTTATTTTAAACACTCCTAATGAACACTAATGGCATTTAGTGTTTAGCTTTAAGGACTGTATGCATTCTTTGACACTTAATTTATAGTTACCACTGCAACTTCTTACCAAAGGCTTTTACAAAACATGCAAACTATAGCTTGTAGCTACAACTAACAACTTGCAGCTAGAGCCTACAGCTAACAACTACCGCCAATTATGCCAAACATAGCTATTGTAAAAGAAAGGGTCATAAGATATGTTGAGTTGCATGTACACAGTTAAATTTTATAACACATGGATTTTTGATAACTTAAAATATGCTATTCATAGAAATGTGAACTTGTGCCACAGGTTTTTGATGTTTCACCTTATCAAAGTGATATTTGAAGTATACTAACTTCTGTTCAGTTGGAGAGTCAGAATTACTGAATTTACTTATCGTGTAATTCTTTCTTAAGATGGCTTGTTTGTTAGAACTTAGAACTGTCTTAACTTCTTTTACACGTCTACCTCAACTAATTTTATGATATCATTAAATTGTAACGTAATACAAACACACTTTTTTGGATTCAAATACCAAACCGGTTTTGCAGGGAGCCATATCATAGCCAGCGCTTTAATTATATTGACTAGACGGTCATAATAAATTGATTTCTTGTGTCATGCAGCAACAGTAAGTAATTATTTTTGTTGGTTTAATTTCTTCTATTCCCAGTGAACCTGGCATGAAATCTTAAATTTGTAGGCGAGACTGCACTTCTAATCTGTCTTTGGCGCCCTTTGTAACTGAACCTTGCATATGTTATGCAGTTGTTTTCACCCTCACTACCCTTCTAATCACATGCTGACCAAAACTACAAGTGAAGGTTGAAACCATATCCAGTACATAATAGTGGAAACTGGAAATGAGGGGCAAGTGAAGTGGGTATTGAGTGTTTATCCCACATCGGATGAGAAGTGAAAGTTGAGAGTGAGAATGGCTGTATATAATAACCAAGCTTAATAAGTTGAAAGGCACGCAGCCATGCAATAAGCACAAAGCGAACTATTCTTTCGCCTTTTACTAAAGAATACCGTGTGCTTGTTGTATTAAATGGCATACGCCAATTTTTGGAGAGTTTCTTCCCGAAAGGAAGAACTCCAACCAATATCTAGTTCAAAATTAACTTAACTGTTTTTAATAAATTTGTTGATGTTCTATAAGTATTACTGACGTAGTTATAAATTGCATATTTACTTGCAATATTTAACATCCAAATAATAGGACTCAGAATCCTATGACTATACAATGTTCATTTATGCGTTAGAAGTAAGTTTAGGACTCGGAATCGATATCGATCCACATATAGATATTAAGCCAGATAGCATACATGGTCAAACCATAAGGAATGAAAGATAGCAGTCTACTACCAGTTAAAAGTAAAATATACGGTACTGGTGTTTCTCCTGGGGATGTTGCTTCCCTTCCTCATATAATCCATTGTGGATTTGATATTCTCCCTTTTAAATATCTTGGCCTCCCGGTTGGAATTTTTTTCACTAAGTGCAGTAGGTGGTTTGATTTTCAAGATTGGAATGTATAAACACAAATAACCAAAATAACTCTTTGATTGATAATAGGAAAATAGCTCAAAACCTATTACATGTTTATACAATACTTTGTATGTGTTTGTGTTGTGAATGGGATGGGATGCTAAATCAAGAGGGAATCACTGCCTTTTATAGGCACCATGTTGAGCCTTTGACATCATCAATGACCACTCAAACCAAGTTGTATAACCAACTTGTATCCAACTTGCATGATTCTCTAATCCTGATACATTGTATCATATCCAACATAAATAACTCTCATCTAGAAGCTGTAGATCCTCTTCTTTAACTTAGAATTCCAACAATCACCCCCGAATCTCTAAGTCCTTCTAGAGATATCTTTGATTCCAATCAAGCTTCGCATTTCCTTGAACTTGGTTCGTGCCAATGGTTTTGTGAGAATGTCCATATACATTTCTCACAGGAATATACTCCACCTCCACCGTTAGTTTTCAACACAATTGCGAATGAAATGAAACCTCGTGTGAATGTGTTTACTCCTTCCGTGAAAACGGGATTCTTTGTTAGTTCGATAGCGGACTTGTTATCAACCCTAAGAACCACCTTCTCTTGCGTCTTGTTCATAATTTCTCCAAGCAAATCCGAAGCCATATTGCTTGACAAGCACCAGCGGTAGCTTCTCGGTATGTGCTAAAACACATACCTTTTGTTATCAAAACCGACCCAAAATAACCAAGAAAGAGCCGTTTATTGCTAATATTTGTGGTTTTCTTGAGTTTGTGCTTGTGCGGTATGAATATGTAAAAACACGCAAAAGGACCCAAATATGACGTAAACCGAGCACGGAGATTAAAGAGCTTAAGTGAGCGGAAGGTCGAATTATGCATTTATGAAGATTTCTAATCTCGAGGATGATTTGTGAAGATTTGAGCAAAGTTTGAAGAAATGTCAGAAATAGTCCCTCAAGTTTCAGCTTTTGTCAGAAATGGCCCTTGGAGATTCAGAAAATTGCAAATTGGCCCTTGGTTTATTTGAAGATTGTCAAAGATGGTCCTTTGAAGATGGTTGCAGATTTACATAATTGGTCCCTCAACTATCCGGATGTACAACTTTAGTCCCTTGGATTGCTACTACTAGTCCATTAATAATCCATTATATCCAATCCAATAACTATACCAATCCACAATCCATTATCCTAGTCTCGGCCCAATATCACAAACATTTACCCCGGTCCAATAACAAAGACACCCGGCCACCTAATAACTATACCCGGTTATCACAACTCTTACCCGTTTGTTTACCCGGTCAAAGAATACTGTAACGCCCCAACCCCACAAGGGTAAAGGAATCACAAGTAATGGTGTCATATCAAAGCAACATATAAACCAAAAGAAATCTTCAACATAAATATGGAAATAATCCAAGTCAAAAGACTTCAATACATAGGTCCCAATGGAAAAATAAACTCAAAAGAAATGTCTAAAACATAAGTCTAAATGGTATCATAATATCAAAGCTAAATCTCTAAGGTAAGTCCACTCAAGACTCATCCCAAAGCAATACCAGCTCAATGCTTAGATACCGCCGCGGAAGAAAAGAAAAGTGCGGTGAGCTTCAAAAGCCCGGTGAGCAGATATACAAGCAAAAGAATACGAAACGAAAATCGAATACGAAATAAAGTAAAAGAAAGATAGTGAAGTCATATTCATTTCAAAAGATAATTCGAAATATCGAATAAGTTTTATAGCTTAACTACCTCAAAGCCCGAACATATGCCATATCGAAACATATCATAATCACATAAGGCAACATTTTTGTAGGGAGACCTACCGAGTTATGAAGGGCGTGCATGCACGCGACATCAATCATCGATAACATATAGCATATAACGGATAATATATGGCATATAACGGATCTAGGATGCATCCATCGCCCTACGACAAATATTCATAATATAATTCAAATTGAGCTCATACAGAGATAATGATAAGGACGTGGCGTAACATCACTCTATCGCCTAGAGTCATGTCGAAGTGCAACGACACGGACATGGAACCCCCATGACTAGTTAAAATTGGCTCGGGTGTCAACTATCAGAGATCAAATAAGAATGTCATAACTGACATAGATCATATTTTATCAAATGTTTAATCATGTTTTCAAAATCAAAGTCTTCATATCATATAGTTCAAAATCAAAGTTTTATGATTCAAAAATCAAAGTTCAGATAAGCAACAGCTCAAATAGACACATTAGGGTTCATAGCAAAGGTTTAGGAAATCCTAATATGAAAACGAAAAGAAAACTTCATACGAAACCTTTCTTGAAAAGGTCGAATATCCGTACCTTATTCAAAAGCAAAAGATCAAAAGTCGAAACAGGAAGCAAAGAATTACTCCTTCTTCACGTAACCTATATACATTAATGTCGTATATATTATTAATGATTCCATAATCATCACAATGATCTTTTAATATTTTAGGGTTTCCATAATTAAATGAGACTTAAATGCTTTAATATTAATATAGTAAATTAGGGTTTCATCGTCTTTTATTAACGTTAGGGTTTTCATTCTTTAATGTCTCATTAATATTCATGTGCCTATATGTTTAGTCTTTTAATGACTAATTACTTAACCTAACTCGTCACATAATACTCTTTCCTTTTTTTTTTATTTTTCAACGTAAATGTTTATGATTTTATGTGACATATAAGTTACTCATTACTCGTATTAATTACGCATTTACTCTATTAGGGTTTAGCATAACTTATTAAATTAGCATATCAAAACTAGGGTTTATGTTTAACATAACCTTTACTTAATTAATGTGCCTTCAAAAACTCATATGTAATTCAATTCAAACTAGGGTTTCGGTTATTAGGGTTTACACTAGTATTAGCTCATCTAAATACTTTACTTACTCAAGTTATTAAGTTATATTCATTATTCAAAACTAAACATGGTTCGGTCCTAGTTCATAACCCTCATCAACACAACACAAACGACTCGATTCAATATCACATCTTCGTTACATGTTTCTTATTAGTTACTAGTTAAATTAATTAGGGTTTGTCTTTGTTTGGTTCACCACTCTCGGCCACAAAGAAAAGAAACAAAACGCGACGAAACAAATATAACTTGACATATACGTGTAAGATACGTTAAAGGAATACAAATAAACGATATACCTTAATTCGTTGAAGCAAAATCGACACCAAAGGGTGTTTGTTTGAGTCTCGACCGAATAGGAGAAAAAGAAAAGAGAGAGCAAAATAACTAGGGTTCCAAACTTATGATTATGTATGGTATATATAGTTGTAGTATTTGAGTTAAACTAGGAAAGTAATTGGGTTGGGTTTGGGTTTAGTCCAACCGGTCACACCATCACCACGCCACCATGGGCTTCGGCCTTAGGCTCACGAACACAAACCAAACGCGACCCAAATCATTTATGAAACTTTAAATCTTCGTCGTACCAAAACAATTACGTAATATACTTTAGTTAGGTTTTTAAATATTCGCAAGTTAATCTTTTTATTTCTTTAAGTGTTATAAATATATTTTACGTATTTTATAATTTTTAGTTCCAAGGGTATTTTAGTCTTTATTCGGATTTTAAATTTTCAGGTTTTACAATTCTTCCCCTCTAAAGAAAAATTTTCGTCCTCGAAAATTGAATGAAACGAAATGAAAAAGAAAACGAAAACGAAATGAGAACATACCAAACTATTCAAAGAAATGAGGGTAACTAGCACGCATCGACTCCTCGGTTTCCCAAGTAGCCTCACGTTCAGGATGATTCTTCCAAAGAATCTTAACGAATGGAATAACTTTATTCCTCATAACTCTTTCTTGTCTTTCCAGAATAGCTTCTGGTTCTTCAGATAAAGACATATCGGATTGAATTTGATCAAACGGATAAGAAGCAGCGTGTAACGGATGATAGTTGTATCCCCTTAGGGTGATACATGAAAACGTCATGAACATGCGATAAGCGGGCGGAAGTGCTAAGCGATACGAAACTTCTCCTATCGTTCCAAAATCTCAAGCGGTCCAATAAATCGAGGACTAAGCTTGCCCTTGATTCCAAAACGTTTCACACCTCTAAGCGGCGAAACTTTCAAAACACACGATCTCCAACCCGAAATTCTAAATCACGACGATGCTTATCAAGATAACTTTTACGACGAGACCTAGCTTCCTTCAATTTCTCTCTAGCCACGCCTACTTTCTCATTAGTGATCTCGATCATTTCGGTCCTTCAATCAAACGCCACCTACTTCATCCCAACAAATAGGTGCTCTACATTTCCTTCCATAAAGAAGTTCAAACGGCGCCGCCTTAATGCTAGCATGCCAACTGTTGTTATAAGCAAACTCTACTAAACATAAATATTCGTCCCAACCGCGGTCCATTCTAAAGCACAAGCCCTTAGCATATCCTCTAAGGGTCATATAGTCCTCTCGTGACCATCTGTTTGAGGATGAAATGCCGTACTAAAGTTAAGTCGAGTACCCCAAGCTTTCTGCAAACCCTTCCAGAAACGAGAAGTAAAACGCGGATCTCTATCGGACACAATAGATGTCGGAGTACCATGAAGTCTAACGATCTCTTGCTGAAAAATCTCCGCTAATTTACCAATACCATAATCCTTCCTGATTGGCAAGAAATGAGCAGATTTGGTTAGTCGATCAACAACCACCCAAATCGCATCATGCTTCTTCCTAGTAAGAGGTAACCCAGTCACAAAATCCATAGATATCTTATCCCACTTCCATGTTGGAATCTCCAATGGCTGTAACAATCCACTAGCCCTCTGATGTTCAATCTTAACCTGCTGACAAATCATACACTTCGACACAAACGTCGCCACATCTTGCTTCATGCCGTTCCACCAAAAGTACTGCTTCAAATCCCTATACATCTTGGTAGAACCAGGATGAATAGTGAAAGGAGAACTATGAGCTTGTCATAACTTTCTCAAGTACACGATCAATGGGAACACAAAGCCTATCTCCATACCATACAATACCGTCATTATCAACCTTAATCTCCGCGCTTACCTTCTTCAACATTTTGCGCCACGCCCTGACTCACCGTCATCTTTCTCGAGCTTCTTTAATTTGCGGTATAAGGTTCGACTCCACCTTCATACTAGCCCGGTATCCATCAAAACCTCGTACACACATCTCAACATCCAAACTCTCTAAATCATGCAAAATCCTAGGCTCAATCTTGATACTGCAAGAATGCACGATTTCCGGCTAAGTCGTCAAGCAACTCACGTTAGCCTTACGGATGGTCTTGAATGTTGGTGTCATAATCCTTAAGAAGTTCTAACCATCTTCTTTGTCTCATGTTAAGTTCCTTACGGTGAAAATATACTTGAGACTCTTATGATCGATGAATATATCACACGCTCTCCATACAAGTAATGTCTCCGGATCTTCAACGCAAACACCACCGCAGCCTAACTCAAGATCATGAGTTGGGTAATTCTCCTCATAAGGTTTTAGCGCCTCGAAGCATAAGCTATTACCTTTCCATGTTGCATCAAAACACGACCTAATCCTTTCTTAGATGCATCATTGTAGATTTGAAATCCTCCGAACCAGTTGGAAGAGTCAAAATAGGAGCCGACACCAATCTCCGTTTCAATTCTTCAAAACTCTTCTCTCGTTCATCCGTCCATACAAACTTTTCACCTTTCCTCATCGGTTGGGTTAAAGGCAAAGCTAGCGAGAGAAACCTTCAACAAAACGTCTATAGTAACCAAAGAAGTCCAAGAAAACTCGACCTCGATCCATCGTCGAGGTCTTGGCCATTTAGTGATAGCCTCAACTTTAGACGGATCCATGGTTATACCATCACCGACACGATATGACCAAGGAAAGCAACTTGTCTCAACCAAAATTCACTTCAAAATTTGGCGTACAACTTCTTCTTCCTCAAAATCTCCAAAACTATACGAAGATGTTCTTCATGCTCCTTTTCGGACTTAGAGTAAACCAAAATATCATCGATGAAAACAATAACGAACTTGTCGAGAAACTCATGGAAAACACGATTCATCAAGTCCATAAACACAAAGGCGCATTGGTCAAACCAAAAGGCATAACGAGAAATTCATAATGACCATATCCGTACGTAAACGCGGTCTTAGGAACATCTTGCTCCTTCACACGTGGCGATGGTAGCGGACCTCGGTCAATCTTGAAAAGAACTTAGCTCCTTGCGGTTGATCAAACAAATCGTCTATACGCGGCAAAGGATAACGGTTACGAATAGTAATCGATTGAGTTCACGATAGTCGATACATGACGCATGCTTCCATCCTTCTTCTTCACAAACAAGGCAGGTGCACCCCATGGAGAAACACTAGGCGAATAAATCCACTTTCTATCATCTCTTGCGGTTGTTCCTTCAACTCCTTGATTCTCTGGTGCCATACGATACGGAGCCTTGAAATCGGTTCGGCACGTGAATTAACTCAATGCTAAACTCAACTTCTCGGTGGGGAAGTCCGGGAGTTCATCCGAAAAACGTCGACAAATTCGCAAACAACCGAAAGACTATCAATGTTAGGACTCTCCAAAGATGTGTCCTTAACGGATGCTAGAAAACCTTGGCACCCATGAGCAATCATGATCCGTGCCTTCATAGCGGAAATGAGCTTAACATTTAAGGGTTGAGAACCATGATAAGCGAATTCGGGATGTTTCGTCTCCAAAGATCACCGTTCTAGCATGGCGATCGATTGAAGCTCTATGGTAAGCCAACCAATCCATGCCTAGAATGATATCAAAGTCGACCATATTGAGAGGATACAGATTTGCAAAGCGAATCGATCATCAAAGCGAAGAGGACACTTAACATATTTACGATCAATGATCACATGATTTTTCATAGGCGAGAAATCGATAAGTGATTTGTTAACGGTTTGGGCTTCATATTAAGTTTCTTAGCGGATGTGATAGATATAATAGAGTGTGTGGCGCGATATCAAATAAAACGAAGACAAACAAAATCATCAATGAAAAGAGTGCCGTAATGGTACACGAAGTTCGCTCCACTGGTTACGAGTAGTAGCATAGACACGTCCGATGAGTAGTTGGCGGCTTGATGTAGTTTCGAGGCGCCGGATTCTTCTTAGGGCAATCTTTAATCTTGTGAGTAGTGGAACCACAACCAAAACATCCACCGGTGGCCTTGAAACACCGCCTGGATGAGCCTTTCCACAAGTAGTACAAATAGGTGGGGTGGCAAAACCTCGGTGTCTCTGCGACTAGAAGATCTGACGCACGACCCGATTCGTTCCTCTAGTGGTGATCCACGTTATAACGCGGTTATTGTTACCTTGGTTACGACGATCACTTCCATTCCTACCAACATTTCTATTATCTTGACCCTCGTCTCGAGCGTCCGGTGTCAACATTTCTTCCCGATGACCCACCGATCATAACTCCTATCCCTTGACCTCTCGAATCATAACTCCTACCGAGTTTCCTTATAGTCATTACCTTGAGTCCTACCTTGAATCCGATCACCATCGCGATTACGCTTGTTAGAACCGAAACCTCATGAAAGATCTCAATGTTACGAGTTGCATCATTGCGGACGACACATTCTCATACTCAATATTAAGCAATCGGTCCAACACCCACTTCTTGGTCCCCACTTGAAGTGCTTAGCTTGACGCCTACCATCTCCGGCAATCACTCCAACAAAACTCACCAACCTCATAAACCTACTCATGTACTCATTAGAGTTCTCATGATCAAACCGGTAGATCGCTGATAATCCTCTCATACCTTTCTTTTTCGGCATCGGAAATAACGGTTATAGAAGATAGTCCGAAACTCGGTCCAAGTACAAGTCACAAGAAAAGCGTCACCTCCTCTTGCTTGTTTCAATGCTTTCCACCAACTCAAAGCATCACCTTCCAATTTGAATGAAGCCAAACGAGTCTTAAACTCGTCTCCACAACCCAATGCTTCAAACGACTTCTCAATATGAGTGATCCGGTCCTCGGCCTCGGTGAGGAGTAGCGGCGGTGCTAAGCGAAGAGGCTTAAGCTTACCAAACGCTCGAGCCAAGTATGAATACCAGCGGGTTGATTTCCTCCACCACTACCGAAGCACCATTCGATTACGAATGTTGTTGATCACCGATCCATCATCTCGGTGTAGTCAAACCAGGAAAAGAGAGTTGAGAGCATTCGCAATCGCACATCCATGTTAATGACATCATCATCTCCATCCGCGCCACGGTGAGTACGAGTTCGAACCATCTAAGCGATTAGCAAAATGAACAAGGTAAGATACGAAATGGAAATACGAAGGAATCCTAAAGTCTACCCAAATCCTCACGGGTCAAATCCTAAGCTCTAAAGTCTCGAAACCTAGGCTCCATATGTCACAGTCCCGACTACAAGTCGTAAACACAGGCTCGATGCCATAAATTGTAACGCCCGACCCCACAAGGGTAAAGGAATCACAAGTAATGGTGTCATATCAAAGCAAACATATAAACCAAAAGAAATCTTTAACATAAATATGGAAATAATCCAAGTCAAAAGACTTCAATACATAGGTCCCAGCGGAAAATAAATTCCAAAAGAAATGTCTAAAACATAAGTCTAAATGGTATCATAATATCAAAGCTAAATCTCTAAGGTAAGTCCACTCAAGACTCATCCCAAAGCAATACCCAGCTCAATGCTTAGATACCGCCGCGGAAGAAAAGAAAAGTGCGGTGAGCTTCAAAAGCCCGGTGAGCAGGATATACAAGCAAAAGAATACTAAACGAAAACGAATACGAAACAAAGTAAAAGAAAGATAGTGAAGTCATATTCATTTCAAAAGATAATTCGAAATATCGAATAAGTTTTATAGCTTAACTACCTCAAAGCCCGAACATATGCCATATCGAAACATATCATAATCACATAAGGCAACATTTTTGTAGGGAGACCTACGAGTTATGAAGGGCGTGCATGCACGCAAACATCAATCATCGATAACATATAACATATAACGGATAATATATGGCATATAATGATCTAGGATGCATCCATCGCCCACGAGACAAATATTCATAATATAATTCAAATTGAGCTCATACGAGATAACGAGATAAGGGCGTGGCGAACATCACTCTCGCCCTAGAGTCATGTCGAAGTGCATTCACGACACGGACATGGAACCCCATGACTAGTTAAAATTGGCTCGGGTGTCAACTATCGAGATCAAATAAGAATGTCATAACCGACATAGATCATATTTTATCAAATGTTTAATCATGTTTTCAAAATCAAAGTCTTCATATCATATAGTTCAAAATCAAAGTTTTATGATTCAAAATCAAAGTTCGGATAAGCAACACTCAAATAGACACATTAGGGTTCATAGCAAAGGTTTAGGAAATCCTAATATGAAAACGAAAAGAAAACTTCATACGAAACCTTTCTTGAAAAGGTCGAATATCCGTACCTTATTCAAAAGCAAAAGATCAAAAGTCGAAACAGGAAGCAAAGAATTACTCCTTCTTCACGAACCTATATACATTAATGTCGTATATATTATTAATGATTCCATAATCATCACAATGATCTTTTAATATTTTAGGGTTTCCATAATTAAATGAGACTTAAATGCTTTAATATTAATATAGTAAATTAGGGTTTATATCGTCTTTTATTAACGTTAGGGTTTTCATTCTTTAATGTCTCATTAATATATATTGCTTATATGTTCGTCTTTTAATGACTAATTACTTAACCTAACTCGTCACATAATACTCTTTCCTTTTTATTTTTCAACGTACATGTTTATGATTTTATGTGACATATAAGTTACTCATTACTCGTATTAATTACGCATTTACTCTATTAGGGTTTAGCATAACTTATTAAATTAGCATATCAAAACTAGGGTTTATGTTTAACATAACCTTTACTTAATTAATGTGCCTTCAAAAACTCATATGTAATTCAATTCAAACTAGGGTTTCGGTTATTAGGGTTTACACTAGTATTAGCTCATCTAAATACTTTACTTACTCAAGTTATTAAGTTATATTCATTATTCGAAAACTAAACATGGTTCGGTCCAAATCAAATCAACACAAACACGACTCGATTCAATATCACATCTTACGTTACATGTTTCTTATTAGTTACTAGTTAAATTAATTAGGGTTTGTCTTGGTTTGGTTCACCACTCTCGCCACAAAGAAAACAAACAAAACGCTACGAAACAAATATAACTTGACATATACGTGTAAGATACGTTAAAGGAATACAAATAAACGATATACCTTAACTCGTTGAAGCAAAAATCAACACCAAGGGTGTTTGTTTAGGCTCGGCCGAATAGGGAGAAAAAGAAAAAGAGAGAGCAAAATAACTAGGGTTCCAAACTTATGATTATGTATGGTATATATAGTTGTAGTATTTGAGTTAAACTAGGAAAGTAATTGGGTTGGGTTTGGGTTTAGTCCAACCGGTCACACCATCACCACGCCACCATGGGCTTCGGCCTTAGGCTCACGAACACAAACCAAACGCGACCCAAATCATTTACGAAACTTTAACTCTTCGTCGTACCAAAACAATTACGTAATATACTTTAGTTAGGTTTTTAAATATTCGCAAGTTAATCTTTTTATTTCTTTAAGTGTTATAAATATATTTTACGTATTTTATAATTTTTAGTTCCAAGGGTATTTTAGTCTTTATTCGGATTTTAAATTTTCAGGTTTTACAATTCTTCCCCTCTAAAGAAAAATTTTCGTCCTCGAAAATTGAATGAAACGAAATGAAAAAAACAAAAAAACGAAAACGAAACGAAATGAGAACATACCAAACTATTCAAAGAAATGAGGGTAACTAGCACGCATCGACTCCTCGGTTTCCCAAGTAGCCTCACGTTCAGGATGATTCTTCCAAAGAATCTTAACGAATGGAATAACTTTATTCCTCATAACTCTTTCTTGTCTTTCCAGAATAGCTTCTGGTTCTTCAGATAAAGACATATCGGATTGAATTTGATCAAGCGGATAAGAAGCAACGTGTAACGGATGATAGTTGTATCCCTTAGGGTGATACATGAAAACGTCATGAACATGCGATAAGCGGGCGGAAGTGCTAAGCGACACGAAACTTCTCCTATCGTTCCAGAATCTCAAGCGGTCCAATAAATCGAGGACTAAGCTTGCCCTTGATTCCAAAGCGTTTCACACCTCTAAATGGCGAAACTTTCAAAACACACGATCTCCAACCCGAAATTCTAAATCACGGCGATGCTTATCGGCATAACTTTTACGGCGAGACCTAGCTTCCTTCAATTTCTCTCTAGCCACGCCTACTTTCTCATTAGTGATCTCGATCATTTCCGGTCCTTCAATCAAACGCTCACCTACTTCATCCCAACAAATAGGTGCTCTACATTTCCTTCCATAAAGAAGTTCAAGCGCGCCGCCTTAATGCTAGCATGCCAACTATTGTTATAAGCAAACTCTACTAAACATAAATATTCGTCCCAAGCGCGGTCCATTCTAAAGCACAAGCCCTTAGCATATCCTCTAAGGTGCATATAGTCTCTCTCGACCGACCATCGGTTTGAGGATGAAATGCCGTACTAAAGTTAAGTCGAGTACCCCAAGCTTTACGCAAACCCTTCCGAAGCGAGAAGTAAAGCGGATCTCTATCGGACACAATAGATGTCGGAGTACCATGAAGTCTAACGATCTCTTCTTGAAAAATCTCCGCTAATTTACCAATACCATAATCCTTCACGATTGGCAAGAAATGAGCGATTTGGTTAGTCGATCAACAACCACCCAAATCGCATCATGCTTCTTCCTAGTAAGAGGTAACCCGGTCACAAAATCCATAGATATCTTATCCCACTTCCATGTTGGAATCTCCAATGGTCGTAACAATCCACTAGCCCTCGATGTTCAATCTTAACTGGCGACAAATCATACACTTCGACACAAACGTCGCCACATCTTGCTTCATGCCGTTCCACCAAAATCTTGTTTCAAATCCCTATACATCTTGGTAGAACCGGGATGAATAGTGAAAGGAGAACTATGAGCTTCATCATAACTTTCTCAAGTACCGATCATTGGGAACACAAAGCCTATCTCCATACCATACAATACCGTCATTATCAACCTTAAACTCCGTCGCTTACCTTCTTCAACATTTTGCGCCACGCCCACGACTCACCGTCATCTTTACGAGCTTCTTTAATTTGCGATATAAGGTTCGACTCCACCTTCATACTAGCCCGGTATCCATCAAAACCTCGTACACACATCTCAACATCCAAACTCTAAATCATGCAAAATCCTAGGCTCAATCTTGATACTCGCAAGAATGCGATTTTCGGCTAAGTCGTCAACAACTACGTTAGCCTTACGGATGGTCTTGAATGTTGGTGTCATAATCCTTAAGTTCTAACCATCTTCTTTGTCTCATGTTAAGTTCCTTACGGTGAAAATATACTTGAGACTCTTATGATCGATGAATATATCACACGCTCTCCATACAAGTAATGTCTCCGGATCTTCAACGCAAACACCACCGCAGACTAACTCAAGATCATGAGTTGGGTAATTCTCCTCATAAGGTTTTAGGCGCCTCGAAGCATAAGCTATTACCTTTCCATGTTGCATCAAACACGACCTAATCCTTTCTTAGATGCATCATTGTAGATTTGAAATCCTCTGAACCAGTTGGAAGAGTCAAAATAGGAGCCGACACCAATCTCCGTTTCAATTCTTCAAAACTCTTCTCTCGTTCATCCGTCCATACAAACTTTTCACCTTTCCTCATCGGTTGGGTTAAAGGCAAAGCTAGCGAGAGAAACCTTCAACAAAACGTCTATAGTAACCAAGAAGTCCAAGAAAACTCGACCTCGATCCACCGTCGTAGGTCTTGGCCATTTAGTGATAGCCTCAACTTTAGACGGATCCATGGTAATACCATCGGTGACACGATATGACCAAGGAAAGCAACTTGTCTCAACCAAAATTCACACTTCGAAAATTTGGCGTACAACTTCTTCTTCCTCAAAATCTCCAAAACTATACGAAGATGTTCTTCATGCTCCTCTTCAGACTTAGAGTAAACCAAAATATCATCGATGAAAACAATAACGAACTTGTCGAGAAACTCATGGAAAACACGATTCATCAAGTCCATAAACACAGCAGGCGCATTGGTCAAACCAAAAGGCATAACGAGAAATTCGTAATGACCATATCTGGTACGAAACGCGGTCTTAGGAACATCTTGCTCCTTCACACGAATCGATGGTAGCGGACCTCGGTCAATCTTGAAAAGAACTTAGCTCCTTGCGGTTGATCAAACAAATCGTCTATCGCGGCAAAGGATAACGGTTACGAATGGTAATGTCGATTGAGTTCACGGTAGTCGATACATAGACGCATGCTTCCATCCTTCTTCTTCACAAACAAGGCAGGTGCACCCATGGAGAAACACTAGGCGAATAAATCCACTTTCTATCATCTCTTGCGGTTGTTCCTTCAACTCCTTGAGTTCTCTGGTGCCATACGATACGGAGCCTTGAAATCGGTTCGACACGAGGAATTAACTCAATGCTAAACTCAACTTCTCGGTGGGGAAGTCCGGGAGTTCATCCGAAAACGTCGACAAATTCGCAAACAACCGAAAGATTATCAATGTTAGGACTCTCCAAAGATGTGTCCTTAACGGATGCTAGAAAACCTTGGCACCCATGAGCAATCATGATCCGTGCCTTCATAGCGGAAATGAGCTTAACAGATTTAAGGGTTGAGAACCATGATAAGCGAATTCGGGATGTTTCGTCTCCAAAGATCACCGTTCTAGCATGGCGATCGATTGAAGCTCTATGGTAAGCCAACCAATCCATGCCTAGAATGATATCAAAGTCGACCATATTGAGAGGATACATATTTGCAAAGCGAATACGATCATCAAAACGAAGAGGACACTTAACATATTTACGATCAATGATCACATGATTTTTCATAGGCGTAGAAATCGATAAGTGATTTGTTAACGGTTTGGGCTTCATATTAAGTTTCTTAGCAGATGTGATAGATATAATAGAGTGTGTGGCGCCGATGATCAAATAAAGCGAAGACAACAAAATCATCAATGAAAAGAGTGCCGTAATGGTACACGAAGTTCGCTCCACTTTGATTACGGTAGTAGCATAGACACCAAAGAGTAGTTGGCGGCTTGATGTAGTTTCGAGGCCGCGGATTCTTCTTAGGGCAATCTTTAATCTTGTGAGTAGTGGAACCACAACCAAAACATCCACCGGTGGCCTTGAAACACCGCCTGGATGAGCCTTTCCACAAGTAGTACAAATAGGTGGGGTGGCAAAACCTCGGTGTCCTCTGTGACTAGAAGATCTGACGACACGACCACGATTCGTTCCTCTAGTGGTGATCCTGTTATACGCTTGGTTATTGTTACCTTGGTTACGACGATCACTTCCATTCCTACCGACATTTCTATTATCTTGACCCTCGTCTCGAGCGTCCGGTGTCAACATTCCTTCCGACCGACCCACCGATCATAACTCCTATCCCTTGACCTCTCGAATCATAACTCCTACCGAGTTTCCCTTATAGTCATTACCTTGAGTCCTACCTTGAATCCGATCACCATCGCGATTACGCTTGTTAGAACCGAAACCTCATGAAAGATCTCAATGTTACGAGTTGCATCATTGCAGCCGACACATTCTCATACTCAATATTAAGCAATCGGTCCAACACCCACTTCTTGGTCCCCACTTGAAGTGCTTAGCTTGCGCCTACCATCTCGGCAATCACTCCAACAAAACTCACCAACCTCATAAACCTACTCATGTACTCATTAGAGTTCTCATGATCAAAGCGGTAGATCGCTGATAATCCTCTCATACCTTTCTTGCTTTCAAAGATCATGGAAATAACGGTTATAGAAGATAGTCGAAACTCGGTCCAAGTACAAGTCACAAACAAAAGCGTCACCTCCTCTTGCTTGTTTCAATGCTTTCCACCAACTCAAGCATCACCTTCCAATTTGAATGAAGCCAAACGAGTCTTAAATCCGTCTCCACAACCCATGCTTCAAGCGACTTCTCAATATGAGTGATCCGGTCCTCGGCCTCGGTGGGAGTAGCGGCGGTGCTAAGCGAAGAGGCTTAAGCCACCAAACGCTCGAGCCAAGTATGAATACCGACGGGTTGATTTCCTCCACCACTACCCGAGCACCATTCGACACGAATGTTGTTGATCACTGCTCCATCATCTCGGTGTAGTCAAACCGGGAAAAGAGAGTTGAGAGCATTCGCAATCGCAGACATCCATGTTAATGACATCATCATCTCCATCCGCGCCACCAGTAGTACGAGTTCGAACCATCTAAACGATTAGCAAAATGAACAAAGGTAAGATACGAAATGGAAATACGAAGGAATCCTAAAGTCTACCCAAATCCTCACAGGTCAAATCCTAAGCTCTAAAGTCTCGAAACCTAGGCTCCATATGTCACAGGTCCTGACTACAAGTCGTAAACCTGGGCTCTGATGCCATAAATTGTAACGCCCCGACCCCACAAGGGTAAAGGAATCACAAGTAATGGTGTCATATCAAAGCAAACATATAAACCAAAAGAAATCTTTAACATAAATATGGAAATAATCCAAGTCAAAAGACTTCAATACATAGGTCCCAGCGGAAAATAAACTCCAAATGAAATGTCTAAAACATAAGTCTAAATGGTATCATAATATCAAAGCTAAATCTCTAAGGTAAGTCCACTCAGCACTCATCCCAAAGCAATACCCAGCTCAATGCTTAGATACCGCCGCGGAAGAAAAGAAAAGTCTTGGTGAGCTTCAAAGCCCAGTGAGCAGATATACAAGCAAAAGAATACTAAACGAAAACGAATACGAAATAAAGTAAAGAAAGATAGTGAAGTCATATTCATTTCAAAAGATAATTCGAAATATCGAATAAGTTTTATAGCTTAACTACCTCAAAGCCCGAACATATGCCATATCGAAACATATCATAATCACATAAGGCAACATATTTGTAGGGAGACCTACGAGTTATGAAGGGCGTGCATGCACGCAGCATCAATCATCGATAACATATAACATATAACGGATAATATATGGCATATAACGGATCTAGGATGCATCCATCGCCCACATACAAATATTCATAATATAATTCAAATTGAGCTCATACAGATAACGAGATAAGGGGCGTGGCGAACATCACTCTATCGCCCTAGAGTCATGTCGAGAAAGTGCATTCTTGACACGGACATGGAACCCCATGACTAGTTAAAATTGGCTCGGGTGTCAACTATCGGAATCAAATAAGAATGTCATAAGCGACATAGATCATATTTTATCAAATGTTTAATCATGTTTTCAAAATCAAAGTCTTCATATCATATAGTTCAAAATCAAATGTTTTATGATTCAAAATCAAAGTTCGGATAAACAACACTCAAATAGACACATTAGGGTTCATAGCAAAGGTTTAGGAAATCCTAATATGAAAACAAAAGAAAACTTCATACGAAACCTTTCTTGAAAAGGTCGAATATCCGTACCTTATTCAAAAGCAAAAGATCAAAAGTCGAAGCAGGAAGCAAAGAATTACTCCTTCTTCACGTAACCTATATACATTAATGTCGTATATATTATTAATGATTCCATAATCATCACAATGATCTTTTAATATTTTAGGGTTTCCATAATTAAATGAGACTTAAATGCTTTAATATTAATATAGTAAATTAGGGTTTCATCGTCTTTTATTAACGTTTAGGGTTTTCATTCTTTAATGTCTCATTAATATTCATTAGCTTATATGTTACGTCTTTTAATGACTAATTACTTAACCTAACTCGTCACATAATACTCTTTCCTTTTTATTTTTCAACGTAAATGTTTATGATTTTATGTGACATATAAGTTACTCATTACTCGTATTAATTACGCATTTACTCTATTAGGGTTTAGCATAACTTATTAAATTAGCATATCAAAACTAGGGTTTATGTTTAACATAACCTTTACTTAATTAATCGCCTTCAAAACTCATATGTAATTCAATTCAAACTAGGGTTTCGGTTATTAGGGTTTACACTAGTATTAGCTCATCTAAATACTTTACTTACTCAAGTTATTAAGTTATATTCATTATTCGAAAACTAAACATGGTTCGGTCCAAATCAAATCAACACAAACACGACTCGATTCAATATCACATCTTACGTTACATGTTTCTTATTAGTTACTAGTTAAATTAATTAGGGTTTGTCTTGGTTTCGGTTCACCATCTCGGACACAAAGAAAAGAAACATAACGCTACGAAACAAATATAACTTGACATATACGTGTAAGATACGTTAAAGGAATACAAATAAACGATATACCTTAATTCGTTGAGCAAAATCGACACCAAAGGGTGTTTGTGTGAGTCTCGACCGAATAGGAGAAAAGAAAAAGAGAGCAAAATAACTAGGGTTCCAAACTTATGATTATGTATGGTATATATAGTTGTAGTATTTGAGTTAAACTAGGAAAGTAATTGGGTTTGGGTTTGGGTTTAGTCCAACCGGTCACACCATCACCTCGCCACCATGGGCTTCGCCTTGGCTCACTGAACACAAACAAACGCGACCCAAAACATTTACTGAAACTTTAACTCTTCGTCGTACCAAAACAATTACGTAATATACTTTAGTTAGGTTTTAAATATTCTAAGGGTAAGTTAATCTTTTATTTCTTTAAGTGTTATAAATATATTTCGTATTTTATAATTTTTAGTTCCAAGGGTATTTTAGTCTTTATTCGGATTTTAAGATTTTCAAGTTTAAGATTAAATCACGATTTCAATGTGTTAGTTAGATGATTTTAATATCATTTGGTCTATTTCAAATCTGTTCAATGCAGTTTTCAGTGAAAGTCATGTTTTAAATGTCATTGGATCATAACAAAGTAGTGTTTGGATTACTTGTTTTAACTGCTTTAGAGGTAAAAAAGTTGCAGTAGATCAGTGGTTCTAAGCTTGATATAGTTATTTGAGTTCATTTATGTCCTTGATTTGCTGCATATTGCTCTTTTAGTCAAAATCTATAGTCTACTGCTCTTATATGCATATCTGTTACTGTTTTCATCACTAGATAGGTTTAAAGTTGATAAAGTAGCTTGCTAAAGTTTCATCACACCTTATTTCATGTTAATCGGTCCTTACTTTGCATTCAAATCTCATTTTAGTCAAATCTCATTATTGTTCTTAAAAGTCAAAATCGGTCATGAGTCGGTTTTTGCAAAAAGTGCAGGGCCTTGCACTATCTTCATTTAATCTAATTAGGGTCTAAGATTTGGCAAATTTGGGTTGGCTAGGTGGTCTTTAAGACCACTTATCCAGTTTTCTCATTTGCTTATTGGATAAGTAGTTAAATAAGCTCAAACTAGCTTCCCCGCTTATACATTACATTGCATCGATGCTTTGTCCATGTTTTGCCATTTTTGTTTTGCTCTCTAGCTTCCTTATTACTAGTCCTCATTAGCTGTAAATTTGAACAAGTGATCTCTGCTAGGTTGGCTTGAGAGCCATGCTTTTTGTTTTCACTCTAGCTTATTGGATAAGCAGTTGCAACTGCTTAAACTAGGGTACCAGTTTCTGTTTTGCTGTTAAGAGTCATTTAGCTTAATCATTGGTAGATCACTGTTTAGCAGTTAGGAGTAGCTTAAATTAGTTGCCTTAGAGTAGTTGTAGTATAGTTTAGCTCCAGTATCAGTTTGGTGTCCCATAGTGCTTATTAGCTTATTTCAAATTGCTTATTTCCTTATCAGTTACACTGCAGCTCTAAATTCCCTCACATAAGCCCTTCTTTTTATATTTTTAATAGCTTTAGAATGAGATTTTAGAATTTCCCTGAAGTTTTCATAATTTTTGGTCAATGTTCACTATTTTTCTTTATTAAAATCAGTTTTTAATCATTTTTAATTAGCTTTAATTGCAATTAATTCAGAAAAAATTCCAAAAAATAATTTTTCAATTTTAATAGATTAAGATAAATATAAAAAGCATAAAAAATATTTTTCCTTATTTTTCTCCTTTTATTTGGTATTTTTACAATTTAAATTAGATTAAAATAGTATTAAATTCATAGAAAATAGGAAATTAATCAAAAATATAAAAATAGTTTTGAAAAGTCTTTAGTGATATTTTAGATTTTTGAAAAGTAATTCCATATTTTTCCCTCTCTCTTTCATAATTTCTAGATAATTAGTTTTATTTTTAAAGTTTATAATTAGATTTTAATTCAAAATAAATCCAGAAAAATCCTAAAAATTAGTTTTAATTCATAAATAGTTTTCATATATCATTTTTTGAGTAAAAGTAATTTTAGGTTATTTTTAGGAGTTAGATTAGTCGTACTTGCTTTTTATTCGCGTTTCATTTAAATTTCGTATTTGCGTTTTAATGTAGATTTGCGTAGTTTGCCTTAGTTCTTAGGTTTTCCCCTTAGATTTTATTCCTTTATGCTTTCCTTATCCCGTAGTTTAGAATATATCATATTATCCCCTTCTCTTATTCAAATCCCGATATTTGAGACGTGAGTTGGAAATTCCATTCAACCCTCGTTCGGAACGATCTCGGTGCTCAAACCTAACACGTTTGAGTTACCCGTATACTACACTTCTCATCTATTATTGATCAGTGTCCGAGCCGTTTTAAGTTTCTTACGGTTAGTCATTCACAAGTGGCTAGCTTGTGTGAGTCAAACTTGACGTTGCTTTGGATTACGCGTATCAACGCCATGAACTCGCCCGCAAGATGATAAAGCAACGGTATCTTGCTTTGCGAACACCGAGTTATCGGAGATAACCCATAGTAGAAAATGTGACCGGTTGTGCTTCTTCCATCATCCGGATCAACATTGTGACTACTATCACTAAAACCAATGATTCTATTTTGACCCATCCTCTCGCACTTAATTCGTATCCGTTGTTCCCCGTAAGTACCGTAGAATCGTTTAATTGCACGACCATGTGATTCTCTTGGACTTTGCATGTATCGGCTAATAACTCCAACCGAGTATGCCATATCGGGTCTTGTTTGCAAGAGATATCTAAGGCATCCTACCACCTTTCGATATTGTGTCGGGTCGATTTCGGGTTCATCTTCGGCCTTCGACAATTTGGTTCCCGGGTCCATGGGAATGTGAGTTGGATTGCAGTCATGTAAACCGGCTTCCTTCAGAATGCGTCGAGCATAGGCTTCTTGGTTTATCGTAATCCCCGATTCTTCTTGCTTGACTTCAATGCCCAGGTAGTAAGTCAATCTTCCAAGATCCGACATCTCAAAGTTCTTGGACATCTCGAATTTGAACCTTTTGATCATGTTCAAATTTGTACCATAATAAATAAATCATCAACATAAATTGCTAAAATTAGCAAGTTAGTTCCTTCGCCTCCGGTACACCGATGGTTCTTTCAAGCACTTGTGAAATTTCAACCCTTCAAAATTCCATCAATCTTCGTGTTCCATGCTCGAGGTGCTTGTCTTAGACCATAAAGTGCTTTGTGAAGGCGATACACTTTATGCTCGTGTCTTCCTTATATAGCCTTCCGGTTGTGACACATAAACGGTTTCCTTCAACTCTCCGTGTAAGAAAGCCGTTTTGACATCTAAGTGGTGAAGCTCCCACCCGTTTGTTGCGGCTAAGGCAATGAGAAACCGGATGGTTTCGATTCGAGCTACCGGTGCAAATACCTCTTGAAAATCAATACCAGGTTGTTGCACGTACCCTTTAGCAACCAACCTTGCCTTGTATTTGATGATGGTGCCGTCTGCATTTTTCTTCAGTTTGAACACCCATTTGAGTCCAATCACCTTCACCCCCATAGGCTTGTTCAAGAGAATCCAAGTGTTATTCTTGTTGATCGAATTGATCTCTGCATTCATGGCTTTGACCCACTCTGGTTCTTTCTTCGCCTCTTCAACCGATACGGGTTCGTCATTGGTTATGAGGAGAAGTTCATCAAGATTATTAAGGTTAAGCACAAAATCTTGCAGTCGAGTTGGAAGTCTCCTTGTTCTCATAGGCCTTTGGTTTTAGACATTGTTCACGTTATTGTTGACCGGACTTGGTTGCTCGTTGTCTTGAACCTGCATTCCGTCTTCAATCTCGTGATCCGATTCAATCGGTTCAGTTTGATCATTGCTTACATCATCTCCTTGGTTTCTTGCCTTATCTTCTGGATAGTCCCATGGAACTATGAATGATCCCGGTTCTTCATTGTTGGTACTTGCTTCTTTGTCCCAATCCCACCATTTGGTCTCGTTAAAAATAACGTCTCGACTTACAATTATTTTTTGTGTAGCCGGGTTAAAAAGCCGATAAGCTTTCGTACCCGGTTCGGAACCAAGATGCACTAGTGGTCTTGATCTTGCATCCAACTTCTTGAGATTCACCGGTTCAACTTTCACATATGCTAGACACCAAGATACGAACGTTCTCCAAATTCGGTTTCTTTTATACAACTTCTCGTACGGAGTTGTATCGCCAAGGAATCTTGTGTAAACGCGGTTGATCAAATTTGTAGAGTGTCTTGACTTCTCCCCACGATAATTTGGAACATGCATCGCCTTCATGATACTTCGTGTCATGTCCATGAGTGTTCGGTTTCTTCGTTCCATAATTCCATTTTGTTGTGGTGAATATGGGCGTGTAAGTCGTTTGATTCCATTTATATCACAAAAGGAATTAAACTCGAGCGAAGTAAACTCTCCTCCTCGATCACTTCAAACATCTTCAAAGACTTTCCGAGCTCATTCTCCGCCAAAGCTTTGAATTTCTTGAAGTGTAAAACGCCTCACTTTTCTCCTTCAAAAGAAAAGTCCATATATCGTGAAAATCATCAATTAGTGTGAAAATGTACCGATTTTGACCTTTCGTTGACGGTGTGATCGGACCGCATAAATCACCGTGAACGAGCTCCAATGGTCGTGTTGCTTTGTACATCGTCATTAATGGAAATGATTTTCTTGTTTGTTTGCCCACCAAACAAGATTCACACAATTGATTCTCATTTTAAAATGAGGTAAACCTTTGACTAGACCTTTCTTGGACATCTTTTTCATTGACTCGAAATTGATGTGCCCAAGTCTTGCATGCCAGCGCCACGTGTCTTCACCTAGTCTCGAATGAAGGCAAATAGGTACTCCAATTGTTAAATTTATTTTATAAAGGCGGTTTGGAGTTCTTTGTACCTTCATTAATAAACAGTTGTCAGCATCATGCATCGTCAAATAGTCATCTTTCATCCGAATATCACACCCGGCTTCAGTTGCTTGTCCGAGACTGAAAATATTATTTTTCAAATCCGGTATGAAATAAATCTCCGTCATCAATCGTTGTTGTCCGATTTTCCTTGGAAAAGAATAGACCCTTTCCCTTTAATTTCGACACACGAATTATCACCGAATTTCACCTTTCCGGTTATTCCTTCGTCGAGTTCGGAGAAAAACGATCGATTTCCCGTCATGTGATTACTTGCCCCGTTGTCCAAATACCACACATCTTTTTCTTGTGCGTTATACCGAGACGGTATCACATTCTTTTCATTCAAAAATACTGTCTCGTGTAAAAACACAATTTCATCAGTATCTTCTTGCTCCGTAAAATTGCTTTCTTGGAATTTTTGGAGTCGGTCCGGACATTTAGACGATAATGTCTTGATTTATCACATCCGTGACAAATAAGTTTCGACGGATCTTTTTCCGGCTTCGGTTTGAGTCGAATTATAATTGGATCGATTATTGGATTGTTTGGGCTTATTGTTTGGTTTATTGGTGTAGTGGGCTTTTGAACCGGATCTGAACCACCGATGACCCGCTACCATCTTTATTAATAACATCCCGGTTATTAATTTTTCCCACTTCCTTTCACACCTCTCGACAAAACCCGAACCTCCACGGATCCACCACCTGCGTTCCTCCCACCACCGGTTGATCCACCTCCACCATTCGATCGGATAAACAACACCCGCTGCTCTTCTCCACCTTCCTCACCTCGAATACGCTCCTCGTATGCTTTTAATCGACCAACAACATCTTCAAATCCCACTGTTTTCAGATCAAGTACCTGTTCAAGAGAAGCAACAAGGTGAATAAACTTTCTCGGTACCACCTTAACAACTTCTTCACAAGCTTCGATTGCCTATTGTTTCTCCAAGTGATGCGGACTTGAGGCTATTCCGGCGAGTTTTCCGGCAAGACATCGATGGTCTCGGTCGTGCATCTTCAACCGATCAAACTCGTAGTTCAAGGTTTGCAGACGTGCTTCCTTTACTCTATCGGCTCCTACATATCGAGCTTTGATCGATTCCCACAAAGACCTTCGGACTATCTACATCACCAATCGCATTATGAGAGTTTCGGGGATTGCTTGGTACAAAGAAACCCATCGCCGTGTTGTTTTCTCTTCATCATTCATCGTTCTCGGTTCAATAATTAACCAAGCTTTATGTATTACGAGCACAACCTTCATTTGTAGGGCCCAGACAGTGTAGTTGGTAGATGATAGCATTGGACATGCTACGGTGGTTGTTCCGACCTCCTTCACCCTCACCGGTGTAGGACCTGCTGCGTCTTCAACATCTGACATGGTTCAAGAAAACACCAGGTATGTATTTCAAATCCCCTTCTCAAGCTCTGATACCAATTCAAGATTGGAATGTATAAACACAAATAACCAAAATAACTCTTTGATTGATAATAGGAAAATAGCTCAAAACCTATTACATGTTTATACAATACTTTGTATGTGTTTGTGTTGTGAATGGGATGGGATGCTAAATCAAGAGGGAATCACTGCCTTTTATAGGCACCATGTTGAGCCTTTGACATCATCAATGACCACTCAAACCAAGTTGTATAACCAACTTGTATCCAACTTGCATGATTCTCTAATCCTGATACATTGTATCATATCCAACATAAATAACTCCCATCTAGAAGCTGTAGATCCTCTTCTTTAACTTAGAATTCCAACAGATTTGATAGAATCTTTCACCAAATGGTTATCATCTTGGAAATCTAACTGCTTATCTCTTGGTGGTCATCTAACCCTCTCGTAGCGGTGCTTGGTAGTCTTCCACTTTATTACGTCTCCATTTCCCGTGCCCCCCACAAGGTGATTGACAAGTTAGAGAGCATTCACAGCCGTTTTTTTTTTTTTTTTTTTTTTTTTTAGGGAGGGGTATTAGAGAATGTTGCGGAGGTATATCTTGGGTTAAATGGAGTAAAGTTTGTGGATATATAGATGCGGGTGGTTTGAGTATTGGTTCGATTCATGCCAAAAACCTTGGTCTTGGTAAATGTAAATTGTGTTACTTAAACGAGTCAAGTGCATTATGGTGATGATACCTTCTTCACTTCTTTTAACTTGGGTCTAAGAAAGGGGACTTGGCACGGTATCGTGTCTGGTACCAATGCTATTGCTAACTCGGGTATCCCTCTTAACTCTTCATTCTTCTTAGAGGTTAACAATGAGGCTAATGTTTGTTTTGGGTTGGACCCGTATCACCATTCAGGTTGCATCATTTACGGAGCCTTCTTTATCTCACTTGCTGCGGTGTTCCGGTTATCTCTCATATCACTTATGTCCCCTTTGTAACATCGGACCTGAATCTATCAATCACTGTCTTGTTTACTGTCATGTGAGACGGGTTTGGGCCAAGGTGAGAAGTTTGTGGGGATTGATTCTTGTCTCTTTCTCTTGCAGATATTGCAAATAGGTCTGTTGCTCCTTTGGATAATCCAATTGTGACGAAAGCTTTTCATGGAGTGTCTTGGATCATTATTTGGTCAATTTGGAAGTGGAAATCATGTGTTTCATGCGCCAACAACCTCCAAGGCTTCTCTTCTTGCTATGGATCTATTTTCTCGTGCAAAGAATGGTGTTATTGTGGGTATCAATTCAAGCTCTGACTGGTCTCAAGAGTTAGTTTTTGTTGGTCAAGACCAAAAATACAAGTGAAGATTGAAAATAAATGAAAACATGTACTATAACTTGGTGGAAGCGGAAATGAGGGCAAGTGGGTATTGAGTGTTTTATCCCACATCGGATGAGAAGTGAAAGTTGAGAGTGAGAATGGTCGTATATAATAACCAAGCTTAATAGTTGAAAGGCACGCACTATGCAATAAGCACAAAGCTTAACTATTCTTTCGCCTTTTACTAAAGAATACCGTGTGCTTGTTGTATTAAATGGCATACGCCAATTTTGGAGAGTTTCTTCTCAAAAGGAAGGACTCCAACCAATTTCCAGCTCAAAATTTACTCAACTCTTCGTAAAAACTTGTTGATGTTCCTCATATTCTTTGTGGATTATTCTCCTTTTAAATATCTTGGCCTCTCGGTTGAAAAAATTAACTAAGTATGAGTTGGTTTGATGTGAGAGAATCTTTCACCAAACGGTTATCATCTTGGAAAAACTAAGTGCTTATCTATTGGTGTACATCGAACCCTCTTGTAGGCGGTGCTTGGTAGTCTCCCACTTTATTACATCTCCATTTTCCGTGCCCCTCAAGGTGATTGACAAGTTAGAGAGCATTCACGGCCGCTTTTTGGGGGTATTAAAGAATGTTATGAGGTATATCTTGGGTTAAATGGAGTAAAGCTTATGGATATTTAGATGCGGGTGGTTTGAGTATTGGTTCGATTCATGCCAAAAACCTTGGTCTTGGTAAATGTAAATTGTGTTACTTAAACGAGCCAAGTGTGTTATGGTGTAGAGTCATTAAAATTTTGCACGAGCAGCCGTTTCAGCCTTCCTACGTTCATACTCTACATCATCAGTCAACAGCTCAAATCGAAAAATAGGACACGCATTCCTAATCCCCAACCACGGCACTATACAATCACCATGATACCAATGACCATAAGGAAGCTGCGTCGCCATTTTTCCAACTTCAACTTCATCTTTACAAACAGCACAAATCGTATCATTCTTTTCACGTCTTCTTTCATCTTAACCATCGTCACAAGATTCTCCCATCGCTTTTAAAGCGGTGTCATCCAAAACACGACGCATCATTCTCTCCAAACCGCCCAAAACACATTTCAGACTCCCTATTATTATCGCCTCGTATTCATCATCCTCGCAATCAACGATCGGTGCAAAATTGACCTCATAAGGAAGGACTCCACTAATATCCATTTAAAAAGTTAACTCAGCCTTTTTAGTTAGCTTGTATGTGTTCTTTAAGCATAACTGAAGTAATTATAATTACATAGGAGTATTTACTTGAAACTTGAAAACAATATTTGACACCTAAGTATTTGTGACAACTCGTAATTTCAGGTCATTTTGCAAACTTGGAAAAATTCATTATTACATCATTTTTCGTAAACTAGGTTTACGATTATCAAATGCGTAACACGGAGGGTTAAGTCGCGTATTCATGGAATATCATCAAGGACATTTCATATAGACTAGATTTAGTCTACACATCATTAGTAACATCATTTCATATCAATATTATGCATGGATTTGCATTTTTTTCATTAAACGTTTATTTTCCTATTAAATAAACGCCATCGCGTAAACATTTATTTTGAATATTGATCCGACACTTCCAAAAATAATCATAATATATCTTTATACTCATTTTAAGACTATAAAAATTATATTATTAGTTTATCCGATGTTTTCAATTTATTTTGTATATAAATTGTTAAGTATAAATATTTACTGACGGTTTAAATAAATACTACACGATAATTATTATTTCACTCAATTTTTGTAAGAAATGTATTTTTATAATTTTATGACTTCAATACATTTTATTTTGTCCCGTTAAAATTTATTTTTAGCTAACGCTACCCTAAATGCTTAAATATATACACATTACTAACTATGCTTATACAAATATACATTTACATTACATTTACATTACATTTACATACTTAATAAAAAAAATATCCTAACTATCTACTACTTAACCTTGTCGACATTCACTAGATGACTCATAATTTTGTACAAATATCTTACACATTTATACTACATTATATTATAAACTACAACACATAGTTAACTTGATATCTAGGTGAAAAAACTACTCTCTCCATTCTCTCCTTTATAGAGCCGGCCATAGAAGAAGACCACAAGGAGATCATTTTTTTCTTCAAGTCAAGTTAATTTTACAATCTAGGCATACTCTTAAGTAAGGTTTTGAACTAAAACCTAGGGTATTTAGGATAATCCTTGTTCAATTAACCTCATCAAGTAACTAGTAAGCATTTCATGGTCATTTTCATCTTTCATATTCATATTATGTTCATTTTATCATGTTTGAGAAAATATGCAAGTCATATGGATAGCTATACCACTTTAAATGTTTTAAGTGTATATATATATATATATATATATATATATATATATCATCCTATAATTACTCTTTGAAACACATCAATTTTGGTGATGTCTAGGAACCCATGACACCCTAAGAAGGTGTATGGTAGGATTAGAATAGCTTCGGAGTTGTTTTGAATTGGTTGGAAAAGGTTTGGCGCGAGAAAAACTCATTTCGACAAGTTTACATAAGGGTCTGTCCATATTTTCGAATTCTGGAATTTTCGACAGTAGGTAAAAAAAATTTGGACTAGATATTTGGAAAATATACTTTAAAACGAAAACGTGGCCGCTTGAACGGGTTAAAACGGAGTTATAACGAAGAAGTTATGCTATTTTCAAGTTTGACGACGAAAACAATAAAAATCCAGAAAATTCAGCATGTTACTTTAACTTTTTACGAGTCAAAAATGAGGCTTAGGTGTTATAAATTGTGTCGACTTATCAAAAATATATTGGTATATGTTAATACGAAACCGTGGATATAAAGAACGTAGAAAACGGACTTAAAACGAAGAGATTGTGGCCAATTAAAGTTTAACGAATTTATACTTTTTAACAAAGAACTTGTAAAATATACATGCTGATATGATTTTAAATCGAGGTTTTGACCCTTTTGGGTCCGATTGGCTTAAGCGTAAAACACGAAAGTAGTCCGAAATGATGTTTTACTATTAACCGCGAGATTTTTAAGCTTAAAAGTGTAAAATGAGAGATTTAAGCATGGTCAAAGACGGACGATTTTTCTGAAAACTTTACCAAATGTTATTGTATCACCTATAAATTATTAGGGAACGTTAGAAACCTTATAAAAACGATATTTTATAAGCACAAGGGTTTATTAAAATATAATGGAGTGTTTGGATTACTTACTTAAATTACTCATTTTAGAGTCCATAAAGGAGCGTTTGGATCGGTGTTGTTTTAACACACGAGGCTAATCCTATGGATAGCTTGTTGTGGCTTAACGAACCGGATTAATATTTTTGAATGTGTAATTGTAATTGGGATAAATTATGACTATCGTACTTATTTTCACAAGTATTAACACTTATATATTTTCTACTAGACCAAAGTGGTTATCGCAAATGACCATGTTTGGAGCCATTTTTCATATCGATAGAATAGTTTTGAGAAAACGATGTCTTCTAGTAAAAGTAAGTTTGTAAGATATTAGTTTTCACATACACATCAAACCATAACAACAAGGTGGCGTATAAGTGGAATTCTAGAGAGAGAAAGTTAGAGGTTTAGGGAACTTAGTGAGAGAAAGTGAAAGATATTATTATGAGTTCAACTCTACCTTAGGAGGTAGAGTATTTATAGTCTTACATAAATCGCCACACATCGGGCCGTGGATCGTGCATACTGATGGGTAAAGACCGTCTGTCCTCCACGGTGTTACTTAACTAAATACTACGACTTAACTTAAGAATCACTACGACTACGAGCTTTTAACGATTACATATACTTGAGGTGACCGACTCTTTAATACCGGAATTTCTAATTCCTAACAATCTCCCTAAGGAGGTCACCTCAATCATGTACCAAAATTACATTGAATACAACTAGATAATACATTAACAATTGATCTTGCATTCATGATGTAGTCCTTTGCTCCTAAGCTCGTAGTCATTGATTCTTCACATTGCATGTTTGATTACTTCAAGTGGAGGTCTTTCTTGATCCATGTGATAATAATTTTGAGCCATCATTTGAGATCATCACTATCAAGAATCTCTGTGACATCCTTTGTGATGTTGTGACATTAGGACCGACATGCTCACATTACGGATCATGAAATTTTCTCATCGAGTAGCGAAGCTTTTGTTGAATCATGATATTGGCAAAGAGCAGAAGCGAAGCTTGGAGTGAAAATATCGAGTCATTGATGCTCTAATCATGATTTCTTTTGAGATGAATGTGTAGTGTGAGCATGCGGCTATGGATTGACCGCTTCATTACGATCACCGCAAACGTCGGGCGTACTCGCATACAACGATTAACAACAAATCGCACGAAAGTGTCTTTGATCACGCTCGTTGAATTGAGGTACACGCCCACGGTTCCCGTTGATCAAGACATGTACCGCCCGTGATCGTATAATTCAAGAATTTCCTTGATGTGGTTTCGCAATGCTCTAGTCGTTCTCAAACCGAACGTCTCAAAGAAGACAACACGGAGTGAGTGAACCAAATAATTTTAAGTCCACCGATTGATGAAAAGAGATTTGAAAAACAATCATGTATTGCTCAATAGAAATTGTTTTGCAATACAACGAAGGTTTTATTGAAAATCAATTATCAATCATAAAAACACCTTTTGGTTTGAAAATGAGTACACGGTCGATGTGCTAAAGAAAAGAGTTGTTAAGCACAAAGACCGGTTTTTCAAAGGTATCCGCTAATCCATAACTCGAACCGTGATTGATTCAAGAGATTGAATCGCCCATTGTTTTCGCTCGGTTGTCACATGGTTGATCCACATAATAGATCTCACATGCCACCTACCAGAGCTTGTTTGATGTTGGCTCGTAAGGCTTTCCATCTTCATTGTGAATATGTAAACACATCACTCGGATGTTCCGCAATACCACACGGATAATGCGAGGACTCAAGATATAATCTCTTTCCACATTGTGTGAAACAGAGAGTCTTCATTGAAAGTGTCCTAATGAGATTTATTGATGATCTCGTGGCTCTAGACTCAATTTGTGCATATTTGGATCCTATAACGGAGACTGGGAGAGGGTCTCCTTCTTCAATATCAACCATCTCTAAGAGAAAGTCGATAGATAATGTCGGTTCCCGTGAGAATGAAACAAGCCCTTTTAAGAGGAACTTGAGTGGTTTGGAAAGTTGAAGTGCGCAAAGCGCCACCGGGTCCATGACGCCTTGTCTTCAATACCGATGTTACCATCGAAGAGTATATGAATTGAACCCGTTTCGCCCTAAGGTTGAATAAATGGAGGCTATTTGTATTCACCCTTTTCTCATTCAATTCTTTTAATTCTTCAACCCTTCAAGTGCTTACCGAGACTTCATAGCTAGAACCTTGTTGGGTTTATTCCGATTACTAGCTCGCCTTAGTCCGCACTCTTCCCATATCTCATTTTCTCCTTTATCATCATACCCAAGGACTTCTACACTAACTAGTGGATTGTCCCCTGGTAGATCCCTCCGGTTCGGCGGATCATGGGAACACATACCTAACCTTATCATCCTTATATCACCGTACATAAAGTAAAGTTGGTCGGTCAATTAGGTATTGTTCATCCGCCATTGGATCCAATTGAAAACCATTTGAAAATCAATTCAGATACTTATGATATATTATCAAAGCATTTTGTACTGAAATTGTTTTTGATATTTTAGAACTAGAACTCCCCTCAACATGTGCATCAAGTATTTGAAAATGTTTTGCACACGGAGGCAAGAGAAAGAATTAACTTCTTTGATTACCATTTTCTAAAGATATCAACATCACTTCCCACATCAAATCAAGTATATATAGTATTTCGGGAAGGATGAGGTTTCCATAAATTCGCTCCCCTCAATATGTGCCTCGAGGTTTGAAAAGAGTTTTGCACATACTAGAGGACCTTGCACATTGAGATAAGTTTATCACATTTCAAATCATAGGTTTAAGATAGATGCTCCCCTCAACATGTGCATGGAAAATTTGAAATCGTTTGTCACATGTGGGCGGGGATAGCATGTACATCCTTATAAAACCATTTACCTAATTATCGGTTTAAACCAATTTAAATCACACATTCTCCCCGATCACAATTATCAAATCATTTGAGATTTGTGATCTCTTATTGATTTAAATTGATTTTGAAAGCTTTAAGGAGAATAGTGACTTGATTGTGAAAGCGTTTGAACTGATAAGGATCGGATTTTAAGACTTTACACTCCATTGATAAAACATGCATGTACATCTTTTGAAAACAATTTAATGCCAAATAACTTTTTAATTTAATTGAAATCATTCTCCCCCTCAATCAATGGCATAGGTTGTTGATTGAGAGATAGAGATTTTGACAAATAAGTCCCGATGATTATCAAAAATAGAGATCGAGTTATTTTTCAAAGCATTTAGTTTTCAAAGCAGATAAATGTTTATAGAATCGAGCATGGAATTTTGAAAACATGATAAAACATGGCTCGTTCTTTCTTTTAAAACTGGTTATTGCTCGAAAATGACAATAAACCATTTTCTTTTCTCCCAAATATATATATATATATATATATATATATATATATATATATATATATATATATATATATATATATATATATATTTTTTAAGAATTGAACAACATCTAAAGTCCCGTGTCATTCTTTGAATGACAGCACAAAGACCGTAGATATTATCGAACCGGAAAAAACATGACAAAATGACAATATTTTTGAAGATTTTCAATTTTTCAAATTTTATGGATTTTGAAAGTTTTATATTTTTCTATTTGATTTTTGAAGGTTTTATAATTTTGTATTTTGTTTTTCGAATAGATATATACAAGAGATAGATGAAGATAGACCTTTACTCCTCGTCTTCCTCCCGAAGACGTTTGAGAGTTTCGGTTGAAGGCTTTTCAAGCCAAGTCGTGGAAGAATAAACTCAAAACGTTCTCTTGGAAGAGCTTTGGTGAAGATGTACGCTAACCGATATTCGGACCTCACAAAATATAGTTCCACCACACCTTTTTCCACTTGTTCCTCGATGAAGTGATGTCGAATGTCGATATGCTTTGCTCTTGAGTGTTGAACGTTGTTGCATGAGAGAGCAATAGCACTTTTATTATCACAAGACAGAGGATTTTGTTGAATTCAAAGCCATAGTCGATAATTGAGATCTCATCCATAAGATTTGAGCACAACAAGATGACATGGCTATGTATTCACCTCTCAGAGGAAATAGAAGTACTCATTTGCTTCTTTGAAGACCACTCACAAGCTTATCACCCAAAATCGAGCACCTCCGACGTATTTGACGTGTATCTTGACAACTCGCATGATCAAGATCTGATAGGCCGTTAGTGACATGCCGGTGTCCTTCGGGTACCATAGTCCCATATTGATGGTTCCTTGAGATACCGAAGACCCGCTTAATCGCCTTCAAGGTGCTTTTAGTAGGCTTAGCTCGGTATCTAGCACACATGCAAACAATGAACAAGATGTCCGGTCTACTAGCAAGTGAGATACATCGTGGATCCAATCATACTCCGATATTTCGTTTGGTCAATCATGATCCCCGAGAGGTCCTCATCTAGTTTGGTTCGGTCAATCATGGGGTGTCAACAGGTCACTTGAATCAAATCCAAATTTCTTTAAAATCTCTGTTGCATATTTAGATTGATTTATGAAAATGCCTCCGGACTTTGAGAAATTTGTAATCCCAAGAAAATGACATTTGTCCCATCATTGACATTTGAAACTTTGAACTCACTTCATTTGAAAACGATCACATTCCATTGGGTCATCGAGGCAAAAATAATATCATCAACATAAATTAGAACATGAATCAAATGTTTGCTCGACTTCGGTGAACAATGTAGGATCAATCGCTCCTTTGATGAATCCGGTTGATAGAAGAAACTTTGATGATGTATCATACCATGCCCTTGGAGCTTGCTTTAAACCGTAAAGAGCCTTCTTCAAACGATAAACGTGAGTAGGATGCTCTTGATTCACAAATCCTTCAGTTGGCCGACGAGCGACTTCTTTAAGATCTCCGTCGAAATGCCGCCTTCACATCCATCCGATAGACTACCATGTTCTTACTAGCAAGATTAGCCGAAAGATTCTAATTGCCTCGATTCGAGCAACTGGAGCAAAAGATTCTTCAAAGTCTATACCCTCCTCTTGACGATATCCTTTAGCAACTAATCGAGCCTTGTTCTTCAACACATCACCATGCTCATCAAGTTTTACTTTGAAGATCCATTTTAGAGCTATAATCATAGCACAGATCTGAGCGGTACTAACTCCCATACATCAAGACGATCAAACTCATGAATTTCATCTTGCATGGCATTGAACCAAATTGTCTTCATTCATGGCGGTTTAACATCTTTTGGTTCGATCTTAGATAGTACGGAGTTGAAGAAGCACCACAAGGCATCGGTTGCGAGTTGTTTCCGGGTTGATACAGGGACGAGAGGATTGCCAATGATGTTGTCCAATGGATGATCGTGAGTCCATTTTCCGAGGTGTTCATGTGGCGGTGGTTGAGGGATGTATAGCGAGTTGATGTCTCTCGAAGAAGATGGTTCCGATGAAGATTCGTGAGCAAATACACAAATGGAGCATCTTCGGGAGTAGCAAAGGATTAACTTCATCATTGATACCGACATAGTTCCATGATGTACCCCAAGTTTGATGATTTGTTGATGAGACAGAGTGATCAGCAGCAGGCGCTTCTTGACTAAATGATATTGAGATTGAAGGATTGACGTCATTCACGTGAATATGAGCGACCTCAAGTAGGAATTGTCGGTTCATTAGCACTTGGCTCATAATGTTCATCAAACATGGGATCAAACAATTTCTTTAAATCAACATCGATGGAGGTACATATGGAGTTTCCGGAGAAGAATTAGGTATAAGGATGAACTAATGGGACTGTCTTGAAGTGCGGGTCCCGAAATGGAGTGTCCAGAGCCATAGGACCATCTGCGATAGAAGCTCTCTCGATTATCTCGATCGGTGCAGAACCGTCAAGTTTTCTCACGCAAGTTAACCACTTGTGAATGATTAATGTAAGGAACTTAAAGCAGTTCACACACCAATGCAATTTAAGATCGGGAGAATATGAGGATTCCGGGTCGTTATGTCCCACTGAGGATGACCGGTGTTTAACACTTGATCGGATGTCGAATAACCACTAAGGATAGTGATCAAGAAGGATTTTGAGTTGTTTATAAACTATGTAAGATTAAAGGAGATTAAAAGTTAAAATCTATTAAATAAACGCTATCACTATTTTTACAATGATGTTTTTGTTTTATGTTTTAATAAAGCGAAATTAAAATCTACGTGACGTCTAAAAAAATAAAAAGTGAAACTAAAGCAATACTAACCCTAAAAATATGAAAATGATATTTTATAAACCTAATGATAAAAGAAACTTTTAGAAAAAGAAAATTATTTTTACAACTAATTAATTAATTACTATTAATTAAAACTAATTTTAACTATTTAATAATTATTTAAAATACAAAAAATTAGGAAATAAAGCTAGAAAAATAAAATTATGAAATGGAAAAGTCTAAAATATCAAACTAGAATTTTCAAAACTATTTTTGTATTTTTCGATTATTTTTCTATTTTCTATGAATTTAAAATTATTTAAAACTAATTAAATTACTAAAAATACTAAATAAACTATGAAAAATCTGGAAAATTATTTTTCACTTTTATATTTATCTAAACTTAATAAAATGAAAATTTATTTTTTTGGACTCTTTCTCGAATTTTTTCTATTAAAAGCTATTTAAATAA
Organism: Chrysanthemum lavandulifolium; assembly: GCA_022545495.1. NCBI lineage: Eukaryota > Viridiplantae > Streptophyta > Magnoliopsida > Asterales > Asteraceae > Chrysanthemum > Chrysanthemum lavandulifolium. The sequence continues at coordinate 236,093,027 of CM040244.1, read as the reverse complement.
TCCTAAAACTGCTTTTAATTAAGAAAATAGCAAACTGTTATGGAAAATGTGAAAATTTCAGGAAAACTCTAAAATTATACTAGGAATCTAGGAAAAATGGAAAACATGGTGTTGTGTGGAAGATTTTGGGAAGCATGTGCTAATGCTTATGAAATAAGCACTTGAAAAAGCCAAAAGTACCCAATGGGAACCAAGCGATCACGAAGCTTTGTTATGTTAAAGTGACCCAAATACAACTTATTTCAACAACTTTTAACCTCTGATAAGCTAATTACCAAGATTTGGTTTATTTGAGTACTTAAACTAAAAGCAGTTTACGAGCACCAAGTTGTAGCTTATTCACAAGTTTCAAAATAAGTTCAAATGGAAAAGCAGTTAAGACCTCAAGATGACCGGCTAACTAGGCTTAAACCAAATATGAGCCAAAGAAAAGCTCTATGGAGCTCGTGCGGTGGTTAGCAAAAAGTCGAGAAAAGCTCGGTTTTGAATGAGGTATGTGGCGTGGCATATGAGCCCCGCTTAATGAGCTTATTGAGTGCTTAATAAAATTACTAAAATTATACTAAAATAACAATAAGAAATTAGACACAGCTAACTTAATAATCCCAAAGTTTGATTTGATTTGGTCCAAGAATGAATCCAAGAAAATCTTGCTAGTTGAGTAAAACCACTTTTCAAGTTTTGTTGACTTTTGATGATTGAGAAACTTTGACTTTTATGATCTTTGCAACCGATTTATCAACCGAATATGATGTGTTATGATGGAAAGACACTACTGCAAGCTATATATATTATATCTAAGCACAATTCAACATTTTGTCTTTATAAAATCCAACAGATAAGCTCTTTGAAACAGTTCGAGATTTTGACTTCCGCCTAAGTGAGCACAATTCTAAGACAGAAATGAGTAACTTATAGTCAAACAAGTATGAAACAACAAAAAGCTATCACTGAACTAGCCTAACTGACAGTTGAATGTGTTTATCCAAACACCACTTTTCTAACTGTTGTGAAGTTTAAAACTATTATAACACTAAACAAGCACAAACCATTGATCAAACTAGCTTAATATATCTTAATTACTACTATTTGAACAGAATTTAACAGATTATAACTACAAATGGAGATTATGCTAAAAGACTTAAAAATCACTTACTAAAACCACTTTGACTTGCAACCTGTGAAACCAAGGACCACAAGAACACTACCCTATTCAAACCTTCCCAAGTACACAAAATCAATCCATTTCAAGCTCTGAACCAACCCAAATCCTTCTGCATCAATTTTTGCTCCATCTTTGACTTTTGTTGACCAATTTCCAAAACTGCTTGAATTTTGAGTGCAGGCTTACAAAAAGCTATAATTAGCTTATGTAAACTTGTTTTAGCTTATAGATAAGCTTATAAGACCTTATACATAAGAACTTGAATTTGAAATTTTTAACAGTAAGCATAAATTATGTGATGTGAATTATAGCTTGAATTACTGCTTGAAATCAGTTCTAACACACTTAAACAACTTAATTTTATATCATGAAACAAAGTATTACAATTTAAAGCTTAATTAAAGACTTAAAAATAAATTACGACATACAAGAAATTAAAAACTAAGTTACATACTTCTCTCTTGACTCTCCCTCCTCTTTTATGCTTCCAACTTGTTACACGTGGCCTCCTGATGCAATCCCACCTCCCAATTCAACCAATGGAAGGGTTTAGAGTGTTTTTCATGTTTTTCCAATTTTGGCGGGAAGTGGGATTTTCAACTGTGGGCTCTGAAAACAGGCACTAGGGGGGGGTGGCATTAATTGTGGTGGTAAAAGTAGGTGAGGGTGATGATGAGGGGGGTGGAAAGGTGAGGTGTTGGAGGAGGGAGAGGCCGAGTTTGAGAGAAAGGAGGTGGAAGATGCACAGTGGTTGGCGCCTATTCTGCTTTTTTGACTTTGATTGACCAAGGGGTCAAAATGGGAGGGTCCAAAAGGGAAAAGGCAGGGGTCCAAAGGTATATGTGGCAAGGTCAAATGGGTTTTGACAAGTCTTTTAGGCTTAATAAGACAAGGACTATAGTTGCAATTCTGAAAACTTGAAGGGCTATTCCTGCCATTTTTCCAAAGTTACCATAAGGACTAAAACTGACAACTTTTAATAGTGCAAGGACTATTTTTGACATTTTCACATTTTCAAAGGACTATTTTTGCCAATTTCCAAAGTTCAAGGACCTAAGTTGTAAATTTGTAATTTTAAGTTTCAAGGATCAATTTTGACAACTTAGGAATCCTAGGGACTCAAAATGATATTTTTCTTTATTTGGTTTTACCAGGACTGTTTTTGACAATTTTTCAAACTTGGGGACTAAAGCGCCAATTATGCAAACTTGATACGTTTTTCACCAGATTTTGATATTTTTGCATTTAAAACACATAAAACACTTGTTTGTGATATTTTTATCATTTTAATGCGTTTCTGAGTGTTTTCAGATGTTTTAGCAGTCTAATTTGTACAAAAATGATGAGTATTTAGACACTCATCAATCCCCCACACTAAGATATTGCTAGTCCCTAGCAATCTTTTGAGAAAAACATAATGGATTTGAATCTCTTTACCAAAAGCCATTACTTCTGGAGTAGCCAAATGTTTCAGTTCAAGTAAGAACTTTGGTACACCGATAACCAAATGATTTTGAGCAAATCACCAGCTTTCAACGGATTTGATTTGTCTTTACCGAGCCGTACCCTTACGGACTAGCCAACTCTTAGATAAATTATCAATATTATCTTTGGTGAGCCGATTACCAATTATGGATTTTCCAATCGCCTTTACCACAAGCCATAAACTTGCGGGCTAGCCAACTCTTCACTTTTTAGGATATGGTGAGTCGAATACCATACAATTTTGGGCAAATTGCAAGTCCGTCAACGGATTTGAGTTATCTTTACCAAGAGCCGTTTGCTCTGGATTAGCCAATCCTTTTGTTTATTAGACAAGCGGATCGATAACCAATTGAGTAAGTGTAAAACACTTACTCCAAAAAAAAAAATTTTGGCCAAAAACGGGAATTGATATAATTATATGATAAAATTCGTGAGAATTCCCCCACTTAGAAATGAATATTGCCCTCAATATTCAAAGTGCGGTTATGCTTGAAACATAGAACGTAAAGGAAATACTAAGGCCATTATTCAAACAAGGGTTTTTTTTTTTTTTTTTTTTTTTTTTTTGAAACATTCTTATATATACACAACATGTGGGCAACTCCCCACACTAGGGTGGTACACGGGTGAAAACCCATGTAACATGCTCTTGTTTTTTGATACCGAGTCGCTAGCTTGACTCGATCCCGCATTCATTGGTTCATGGGGAAAGTTTGAAGATCCGGGACAATCACGGGAGGAATGTCCTCCAAAGTAATGCTTCAACCGATGACCATTCACTTTAAAGTCGGGACCATTGGGTTGAGATAACTCAATGGTACCATAAGGATAAACCTTAGTGATAGTAAATGGTCCGACCGGTAGGATTTAAGCTTTCGAGAAAATCTTCAATCTTGAATTAAAAGAAGGACTCGATCACCAACGTTGAAAACGCGGTTTTGATCTTTGAGTCATGAATCTTCTTTGTCTTTTCTTTATAGATCAAAGAGTTCTCGTATGCTTGATCACGGAGTTCATTTAATTCATTCATTTGAACTTTCCGGTGATCACCAGTGATCTGAATATCAAAGTTGGCATGCTTCAAGGCCCAAGATGCCTTGTGCTCTAACTCAGCGGGTAGATGACACGCCTTCCGTATACAAGCTTGTATGGAGTACACCGATGGGTGTTTTGTAAGTCGCACGGAAGGCCCAGTCGTCATCTAGCTTATCCGACCAAGAGGCACGGTTTTCGCCAACCGTCCTCTCAATTCTCTTAATCCCGGTTTGAAACTTCCACTTGCCCACTTGTTTGGGGTGGTACGAGAGAGACGGTGAGTTACACCATACCGCATGACTCTTTCAAACCGGTCATTGCAGAAATCGCACCACGATCACCGATTATGGCTCGTGGAGTTCCAAACCTAGCAAACAAGGATTTTAAGAATTTCACTACAACTCGGGCATCGTTGGTATGCAAAGCCTTAGCTTCAACCCATTTTGACAAGTAGTCAACGCCACGAGTATGTACTTATTACATGAGAAGAAGGAATGGCCCCATAAAGTCAATGCCCGGATGTCAAAGATCTCACACACTTGAATGGCGTTTTGTGGCATTTCATTCCTTTGTGAGATATTCCGTGACGTTGACAAGCGTCGCGAGCTTTGACGAATTCATGGGCATCCTTATAGATCGTGGGCCAATAGAATCCGGAATCAAACACCTTCTTGGCGGTGTAGTTGGGGCTATGATGTCCCCAAAGAGGTCCAGATGGCAAGCTTTGAGAATGTCAATAGCTTCCCGACCATATACACATCGCCGATGACTTGATCCGCAGATTTTAAACAAGAAAGGGTCGTCCCGTAAGTAATGTTTAACATCCTTGAAGAACTTGTTCTTCCGTTGGGACGACATCCCTTTCACTATGAAGTTACCCGCATGGTAATTTGCGAAGTCGAGAAACCATGGGGTAGTAGAGTCTCCACGAAAAGAAACCGCATTGAGTGTCTCGGGGAAATGTTTCATTTATTTCCTTTTCTCGAAAACATCTTGGTGAGGGTTCTCTAATCGGGATAGATGATCACCGCTAGGTTCTCGGCTCCTTTTTATCACGTATAATGATATCAAATTCGGAGGAGGAGAACCCAACGAGCAATCTCGGCTTTGCATCTTGTTTTGCAAAGAGATATTTAAGAGCCGAGTGGTCCGTGTACACCACGCATTTGGTCAAGATGAGGTATGGCGAAATTTCTCAAACGCATACACCATGCTAGTAGTTCTTTTTCCGTAGTGGTGTAATGGGTTTGAGCTTGATCATAGTCTTACTTGCGTAGTGTATAGGCTGAAAATGCTTTGTTTTATGTTGCCCCAAGACCGCACCGATAGCAAAATCACTTGCATCGCACATGAGCTCGAAGGTAAATCCCGATCGGGGCAACTAGAATAGGTGCTTCCGTAAGCTTTTTCTTTAGTGTTTCAAAAGCTTCACGCACTCAGAGAGAAGATAAAAGGAGCTTCTTTTCAAGAAGATGGGTCATAGGCGAGCGATTTTGGAAAAATCCTGTATGAATCTGCGATAAAACCGGCATGACCAAGAAAACTCCTAATACCTTTGACGGTAGTAGGATGAGGCGCTTTAGCAATAACATCAACTTTTGCTCTATCGACCTCAATCCGCTTTTTGAAATCTTATGGCCAAGGACTATGCCTTCCTTGACCATAAAGTGACTCTTCTCCCGGTTTAGACATAGATTGGTGTCTTCACACCGTTTTAACATTTTGTCTAAATGGGAGACAAGTCTGAAATGAATCCTCGATGACCGAGAAGTCATCCATAAACACCTCCATTGTTTCCCCGATCATGTCGTGGAATATGGCCATCATCTGACGTTGGAGCGTGCGGGAGCGTTACATAAGCCAAAGGGCATACGTTTGTAGGCAAAAGTTCCGTATGGGCGGTGAATGTGGTCTTCTCTTGATCCCGTGGATCAATGGGGATCTGAAAGTAACCCGAGAAACCATCAAGGAAACAATAGTACTCATTCCCGCTAATCTCTCAAGCATCCGATCCATGAAGGGTAGAGAAAATGGTCTTTACTGGTGGCGTCATTCAACTTACGATAGTCAATACGTACATCGCCATCCCGTAACCAATCGAGTTGGAATTAACTCGTTTTCTTCATTCGTGACAACAGTTATGCCACCCTTTTTGGAACACGTTGAATTGGGCTAACCAAGGACTATCTCGAGATAGGGTAAATCAATCTCGCATCAAGAAGTTTGATAACTCTGTTTGATAACATCATGGATTTTGGATTCACCCTTCTCGATGTTGCATCATTGGTTTGAAGTCGTCCTCCATCAAGATTTTGTGAGTACAAAATTGTGGTTGATTCCCTTAATGTCGGAGAGTTTCCAAGCAATTGCTTGCTTGTGTGACTTCAAGACCTTTATGAGAGCAGTCTTTTCATCTTTACTCAAATCTCGAGCAATAATGACGGGCAATTTATCATCGCCTTCAAGAAATACATACTCAAGATGAGGTGGTAAGTCCTTAAGTTCGACTTGAAATTCTTCGCTTTTCTCAACCGACTTGACTTCCTTGTTATGAAGTTTGACGGGAGGGAGAGAGGAGAAGTGTCTGATTTAACAACTTCTCAAGAGTAAGAATATCTCCCCGGATTAATCTCATGGAGATTAATCTCTTCCGAATTGCATCACTAGGGCGAGGGTTGATGAATGATCATCTTTAAGCATTTTCTCAATGAGAAGTATGTCCCCTCGATGTCTATTGGGCGTGATCAATTTCCCATGGAATGAATCACTAGCCAAGTATGCTTCAATCTCTTCCAAGATGAAGTCGCCTCAAACGGAGTGAGAGAAGGAGTAGAATTGGCTATGATAGGTTGAGAAGATGGTGGGATCCCCACTCACGTAATTATGAGAATAACCTGAACTTCTTGAGTACTCTTGAAGCAACATCAATGATATCGATTCGGTTAACCGACTCGAATCATAGTTTGCGAGTACCTCAAGTTTGATCAAGGTTAAAGGTGACGACTTCATTACCAACACGTAATGTGATTTCTTGCTCAAATACATCAATGAGAGCACGGCCCGTTCTCGTGAATCCTCTTCCAACAATGAGAGGAACCCGTGGATCAAACATCGAAATCAACAACTACAAAGTCACCGGAAAATGGAACTTTCCTACTTTCACAAATACGCCCTCGGCAATTCCAAGAGGACGGGATATTGTACGATCGCAAGCTCGAGAGTCATGCATGTAGGAGTAAGATCCGAAGAGAAAGTTTCTTCCATATTGAATGAGGCATCGGGTTTATGCTTGCACCAAGATCGGCTAAGGCAAAGCATTCAACCATTCCCGGAAATACACAAGGTAAGAGGAACTTTCCGGGATCTCCAAGCTTCTCGGAAGCTTTTCAAGATAATCGCAGAGCGGTTCTCGTTCGAGGAGTTTTAGCCATTTCAAACAGACTTTTCCTTGTTGCTTAACATGTGTTTGAGAGTTGATGCAAACTTGGGCATCAACATGATAGCATCCATGAAGCTTATGTCAAAATGAAGTTCTTGGAAAATTTGAAAGAATTTTTCCATTTGATGACCGACTTTCTCATGAGCTTCTGCTCATGTAAACGTGATGGGTAAGGAATAGAAGATTTGGATATTTCAATGGGAGCTACGGAGGTTCAAAACAACTCTGGATTGGATTTTGGTTTGGACAACCCGAGGATGGACATTGTTGGTACTTCCGTTATTAGTAGGAAGTTCCTTGTCCTTTGTCGCCTCGCATTCACTTTCCACTACCTTCGGAGAGAAGAAGAAGAAGAGGTATTAGGAACAAGCGGGTCCATCGTATGAAGTACCACTCCTAGTTGTGATCGCTTTGCATCGCCCTCGGATTAGCGATCGTGTTGCTAGGTAAAGTACCGAGCCCGAGGGTCGATCATTTAAAGACTTCTTTAGTTCAATGATTTGACCGACCAACAACCTGTTTGTCTCTCTTGAGTCTTCATGAATTGCCTTAAAAGCTCATCGGATGTTGACACAGAGGGGTGGAGGGACAATTTGAGGTCGTATGTTACGGTTATAGCGAATTCCCTTGATTAGGTTCATATTCCCTGAAATTGATTCCTCGGTTGTAAGTGTTTTGATTAAGATTTCCTTGTTGTTGGAAACCTTGGTTGGGTCCGAATAGAAATTACCTTGGTTTTGATAACCTTGGTTCATTCTTTGTTGGTTACGATTCGGTTAGGATTCGGTTGAAACCGGTGGTGCACGATAAGTGTTAGCACGGTAGTTTGGTTCATTATGAGGACGGTATTGATTACCTCCTTGATTTGAAGTACCGCTATAGCATTAGCTTCAAACGGACTACCATCGGTGGCGATCAGTTGTAGTATGCATGAGGACCACCACAAGTAACACAAACTTCAACTTTCTTCACTTCACCATATGTTGGTGCTTGTGTGAAAGTGACTTTCTTTGGTTAGCAAGAACCAAAGCTCGAACAATATTCGTGAGTTTGTCAATCTTAGCATCGGTGCTAGATGTACTCGCGGAGATGAAGTAGAACGTCCGAAGATTAGACTCGATGATGATATGTCTTTGTGCGGAAAGGACGGACACAGGACTTGTTCTCAATGATTTGCAAGGCTTCTTTAGTGGTCTTGCTCAAGAAATTACCTCCCGCGGAGGCATTTAGAGAGTCTTGATTGGCCCGGTTCGGACCATTGTAGAAAGTATCCATTTGCATTAACTCGGTAAAACCATGATGCGGACACTTATGAGCAAGTCTTTATAACGATCCCATGCCTCCCGAATGATTCATCAAATCTTTGAGAGAATTTCATTATCTCATTCTTAAGACTTGTGGTTCGGGATGGAGGATAGAATTGTTCACAAACTTTGTGACAAGATCTTCCCATGTCTCAATGGAGCGAGGGGTTGTTTCTCGAAGCCAATTCCGGCTTGTCCTCTAGAGAAAATGGGAATAGAAGAAGCTTGATAGCTTCATGTGGGACATTCTTATACTTGATGGTAGATGCAATCTTGTTAAACCATCGAATGTGTGCATGAGGATCATCCCGCTCAAAACCATAGAACTGGCTTTGGGTTACTAGATTAAGTAACCCGGTTTTGAGCTCAAAAGTGTCGACCACGATGGTTGGGACAACAATGGCATCTCCGTAACCCTCGATGGGTGCTTGGAGAAGCTCGTTCATCGGCTTGTCTTCCGCCATTACGGCAGTGGTGGTGGTGGTAGCGTTCCTCGATCCACGGTGAAGGAGCGAACGTCCTCTACGCTCATTCGAGGAATCTTTCCAAGTTCGACAATGGACTTGTAGGCTGGAAGAACGAGTGCGCATGCACTAAGTATAAAAATCAATTTTCAAAACAAATGCGAGGCAAAACACAAGTGAACTTAACCAATAATCACAAATGAAATGGCTTCTTTGAAAAAGGTACACCAAATCACAAGTGACACAAAGGCAAGTTTTAAATCGATGTTCGGGAACTTATTATGGTCGCACCCAGTTAGGTAGTAACCGCCTTGATTTGCGGTGGTTGATTTTATGTATATATTAAGTATCACCGAAAAGACGAGGTATGATCTGTCTTGATGGGTTTAAAAACTTTTGGACAATATTTTTGGTATCGTCCGTTTAACCAAATCGTATTTCTTTAAGAATCACCTTAAAAGAAACACAAGTCGAAAACGTTACGATTGTTTTGTTGTTTTATATTTTTTTTTTTTTTTTTTTTGGTGTTTTAACACTTTAGGAAAAGTGTTAATGAACTTTTGATTTTTATAACTTTACAAAAACTTTTTACAAACTGTGGTATATGTGCAAGTACAGGTCCGAAAATGCTTAGAACACGCTGACCTCCCCGTGGCGCTAAAATTTGATCGGTGCAGTAACCGTCAAGTTTTCTCACGCAAGTTAACCACTTGTGAATGATTAGCTGTAAGGAACTTAAAACAGTTCACACACCAATGCAATTTAAGATCGAGAATACAGAGGATTCCGGTCGTTATGTCCCACGGAGGATGACTGGTGTTTAACACTGATCGGATGTCGAATAACCACTAAGGATAGTGATCGAGAAGGATTTTTGAGTTGTTTATAAACCATGAAGATTAAAGGAGATTAAAAGTTAAAATCTATTAAATAAACGCTATCACTATTTTTACAATGATGTTTTGTTTTTATGTTTTAATAAAGCGAAATTAAAATCTACGCGACGTACAAAATAAAAAGTGAAACTAAAGCAATACTAACCCTAAAAATATGAAAATGATATTTTATAAACCTAATGATAAAAGAAACTTTTAGAAAAGAAAATTATTTTACAACTAATTAATTAATTACTATTAATTAAAACTAATTTTAACTATTTAATAATTATTTAAAATACAAAAATTAGGAAATAAAGCTAGAAAAATAAAATTATGAAATGGAAAAGTCTAAAATATCAAACTAGAATTTTCAAAACTATTTTTGTATTTTTCTGATTATTTTTTCTATTTTCTATGAATTTAAAATTATTTAAAACTAATTAAATTACTAAAAAATACTAAATAAACTATGAAAAATCTGGAAAATTATTTTTTTCACTTTTTATATTTATCTAAACTTAATAAAAATGAAAATTTATTTTTTTTTGGACTCTTTCTGAATTTTTTCTATTAAAAGCTATTTAAATAATCCTAAAAACTGTTTTTAATTAAGAAAAATAGCAAACTGTTATGGAAAAATGTGAAAATTTCAGGAAAACTCTAAAATTATACTAGGAATCTAGGAAAAATGGAAAAACATGGTGTTGTGTGGAAGATTTTGGAACTGCTGTGCTAATGCTTATGAAATAAGCACTTGAAAAGCCAAAAGTACCCAATGGGAACCAACCGATCACGAAGCTTTGTTATGTTAAAGTGACCCAAATACAACTTATTTCAACAACTTTTAACCTCTGATAAGCTAATTACCAAGATTTGGTTTATTTGAGTACTTAAACTAAAACAGTTTCTGAGCACCAAGTTGTAGCTTATTCACAAGTTTCAAAATAAGTTCAAATGGAAAAACAGAAGTTAAGACCTCAAGATGACCTGGCTAACTAGGCTTAAACCAAATATGAGCCAAAGAAAAGCTCTATGGAGCTCTGTGCAGGGTTAGCAAAAAGCTGAGAAAAGCTCAGTTTTGAATGAGGTATGTGAGCAGGGCATATGAGCCCTGCTTAATGAGCTTATTTGAGTGCTTAATAAAATTACTAAAATTATACTAAAATAACAATAAGAAATTAGACCTGGCTAACTTAATAATCCCAAAGTTTGATTTGATTTGGTCCAAGAATGAATCCAAGAAAAATCTTGCTAGTTGGGCAAAAACCACTTTTCCAAGTTTTGTTGACTTTTGACAGATTGAGAAACTTTGACTTTTATGATCTTTGCAACTGATTTATCAACTGAATATGATGTGTTATGATGGAAAGACACTACTGCAAGCTATATATATTATATCTAAGCACAATTCAACATTTTGTCTTTATAAAAATCCAACAGATAAGCTCTTTGAAACAGACATCGAGATTTTGACTTCCATTAAAGCAGGCACAATTCTAAGGCGTAAATGAGTAACTTATAGTCAAACAAGTATGAAACAACAAAAGCTATCATCGAACTAGCCTAATCGACAGTTGAATGTGTTTATCCAAACACCACTTTTCTAACTTGTTGTGAAGTTTAAAACTATTATAACACTAAACAAGCACAAACCATTGATCAAACTAGCTTAATATATCTTAATTACTACTATTTGAGCAATTTAATGATTATAACTACAAATGGAGATTATGCTAAAAGACTTAAAAATCACTTACTAAAAACCACTTTGACTTGCAACCTGTGAAACCAAGGACCACAGTAACACTACCCTATTCAAACCTTCCCAAGTACACAAAATCAATCCATTTCAAGCTCTGAACCAACCCAAATCCTTCTGCATCAATTTTTGCTCCATCTTTGACTTTTGTTGACCAATTTCCAAAACCGCTTGAATTTTGAGTGCAGGCTTACAAAAAGCTATAATTAGCTTATGTAAACTTGTTTTAGCTTATAGATAAGCTTATAAGACCTTATACATAAGAACTTGAATTTGAAATTTTTAACAGTAAGCATAAATTATGTGATGTGAATTATAGCTTGAATTACTGCTTGAAATCAGTTCTAACACACTTAAACAACTTAATTTTATATCATGAAACAAAGTATTACAATTTAAAGCTTAATTAAAGACTTAAAAATAAATTACGACATACAAGAAATTAAAAACTAAGTTACATACTTCTCTCTTGACTCTCCCTCCTCTTTTATGCTTCCAACTTGTTACACGTGGCCTCCTGATGCAATCCCACCTCCCAATTCAACCAATGGAAGGGTTTAGAGTGTTTTCATGTTTTCCAATTTTGGCGGGAAGTGGATTTTCAATGTGGGCTCAAAAAGAGCACTAGGGGGTGGCATTAATTGTGGTGGTAAAAGTAGGTGAGGGTGATGATGAGGGGTGGAAAGGTGAGGTGTGGAGGAGGCGAGCCGAGTTTGCGAGAGAAAGGAGGTGGAAGATGCACGGTGGTTGGCGCCTATTCGCTTTTTTGACTTTGATTGACCAAGGGTCAAAATGGGAGGGTCCAAAAGGAAAAGGCAGGGTCCAAAGGTATATGTGGCAAGGTCAAATGGGTTTGACAAGTCTTTTAGGCTTAATAAGACAAGGACTATAGTTGCAATTCGAAACTTGAAGGGCTATTCCGCCATTTTTCCAAAGTTACCATAAGGACTAAATCGACAACTTTTAATAGTGCAAGGACTATTTTGACATTTTCACATTTTCAAAGGACTATTTTTGCCAATTTCAAAGTTCAAGGACCTAAGTTGTAAATTTGTAATTTTAAGTTTCAAGGATCAATTTTGACAACTTAGGAATCCTAGGACTCAAAATGATATTTTTCTTTATTTGGTTTTACCGGGACTGCTTTTGACAATTTTTCAAACTGGGGACTAAAGCGCCAATTATGCAAACTTGATCGTTTTCACCGATTTTGATATTTTGCATTTAAAACACATAAAACACTTGTTTGTGATATTTTTATCATTTTAATGCGTTTCGAGTGTTTTCAGATGTTTTAGCAGTCTAATTTGTACAAAAATGATGAGTATTTAGACACTCATCACTATCTTTATCAACCCATATGTAGACAATTTGAAGTGACCACTGATAAAGAAAACCTGATATACCAAACTTGAAACTGAAGAAGAATTCCATGCATTTGCATCTTAAGCACGCCTTTGTGAATTTTAACTTCAATCTCAAATAAATGATAATTGATTAACTCAAGTAATCGCCTTGTGTCAATGCCCAACACGTGAATAAACGTATAATCGGATGTACGTCGATCCACCGAATGAACCGGAACAAATGATTTCGACATTAATGCATTCTTCCTAAAGGTATACATGTATAGACCGATATGGAAGAATCACCACAAATGTCTTCGAGCGAATGAGGTACTCATTTTCCTTAATGTTCATGTGGTTGATTTATAGCACAATGAGAGGAACAATAATCAGAAAGATTTGGCAAAGGAATGCCAAAGAGCGGATCATTATCCATGAACAACAATCCGTGAAGATTTGGCACAGAATACCAAAGAGCGGATCATTATTCAATAGTGCAATTTTACAAGATCATGATAGTCATTATAAACGCCTTGTGAAATAACCGGAGATAAGGTTTCTTGAGAATTCAAGAAGTAATTCTTAGATGGTGAACCGCTTGAAACAATAGAAACCGAGCATGAGCTTTGGTTGGATGATCAACATTCGCTCGGAGGTTGAAAGTACTCATCAAACCTATCTTTGAAAAACAATGAATCCCAAACATTGATTCCCATTTATCCTTAGTAAGTGAAGCATTAGGCGTTGGAGGAGAGTCATCAAAATCAAAACAATGAATCCCATTATCCTTATTATATTCACTCTTCATCAAAAGAATATACACTCATCATCATCAAAAATTAAGTCGATAACCATTATTCAAACATCCATCATCATGTAGTATATTCACTTTTCTCCCCTCAAAAATTGCATCGGTTGCCATTTTGATTTAACAAGTGAATAAGAGTATACACCAATGAACGAGATCCACTTGATGACCGAATGAGCATAGAAAACATGAAGCTTGTTGATGAAGAATGTAGATGAGAATGGCCATTTGCGAGAGAATTTCTCATTAGTCAAGATAGCTTACGTAAAAGCGCACACTTTTCTTTTCTATGAGGAACGGGCCTCAAGTGTTATCTGCAGACACCATTATGATGAAGTACGAGGCCCGAATCAAGTGAACAGACGTCATTGTTAAGAGTCCAAATATATGTTTAGAGTCAGCTCAATCCAAATTCCAAGGGACGATTTGTACGACCGCTTGGACAATGTATTTAAGACAGAGAATTGGAAACATTGGATCCCCACGTCGATGGGTTCCTTTGGTTAGCACAAACAGCCTTTGAATCACAGAAACCCTAGATGCAATGGCATTATCCCTAGGAGTCGAACTAGTAGAGGCATCGACTTAGTCAAATGACATTTTGTGCTTAATGGGATTATTCTACCGTTGGCTTCAAACCTTAACAGCACTATTCTCGGCATAGTGGATCTAGTTAAAGAGCAAGGTTTGCCATTCGTGAACATTCGACTGTTGGCTTCCACCGAAATCCTACATTGGTAAAACCTTCCCGTAGGTTTCGTGATTGCTTAACTGCTTTGCTTTCCAAACTTTCTTCATCGGGTATGATTCTTAGATCTCGTAAATAACACATCACATTTATCATGATTACCGTAAAATAAACATTTTTACATGTTTTGCAGACAAAGATAAGGCCTCGAATTAATTTCAAGAAGCTTAGAGCTAATACTAGAACTAACACGATTATTTTTGTTCAAATCAAACTTCTTGTCCCTATGGTGTTCTTTTACTTCCTTATCATGATCACTTTTAGTTTGCGTAATCCTATCCTTCTTGCATTGCTTCTAGGTTTTGACCCGCTAACTTTAGTGTCAATCTTAACATCTCAGAGAAGTAACGATGGGAACATTACATGGCTTCACTACTTTCGCATTCTTGGTCTAGAAGTCTTGGGATCGAAATTCTAGGAGGCACATCAAAGGTTGCTTGCTTGAATTTCGACATGGAACAAGGCATATCAAGAGTCACATGCTTGGCTTTAGGCATAGAACAAGGCACAACTATTCTATCTCGCCTATTGCTAGATTTCGGACTTGTGACAATTACATACTCTAAGAGTTCCCGAGATCGTTTGGCATCCATGCAGTGCATAGGCTATAGTACTATCAAAAGGTTTTTCTAATCTTTCATCTTCAACAATCTCACGGAGACCCTTCAAACTTTCCTTAAGGTATGAGAGATATGCTTTATGTGCAAGTTCATTATTCCTAATGGGCTGGGAATATATAATATATCGATAGCATATTTATCACAAGCGTAAACCTTAGGAATGTAGTATTTGCAATTGGGGATTGGCAACTTTCCTTTCACCTCACGCCTTGATTCTCAATATCGTTAAGTAAAGAAGTTATCTTTTCAATTTGTTTATCATGATTAACTTTAAATGAATCACATAACTCTTTGTTTTGATCATTAACCTTTGAAATTTCAAATTTTAAAACAATCATTTTCTTTTGCAAGTTATCAATTATGTTTTGAAGTTGGAAATTCGAGAATCTAAAGGTGGAGGCATATGGGAAGCAATCACATCCTTCTTTTCACCTTTCGGTTGTGAAATTTGGGCTTTCAATCTTTTGATCGTGTTATAATGAGCTCGAATTTGTTCATCACGCTTACTAATTTCAAAACTCGCATCAAACTCGGGAGCATCGAGGATGTCTTGATATTTGAGGTTTTAACATTTTCTTTGAGATGTTGATGTTTTAATTGCAAAGCAAGATGTTCAACTTCTAATTTAGAATAATGTTTGACCAAGTTATCATGATCATCCTGTTCTATTTTCTCATGCAATTTTGAATTTGTTGTTTCAAGCTCAATGACACGATCATGGGAGACTTTCGAGCAATGATAATTCATGAAATTGAGAAGCATTAATGGAACAATTTGTAGCGTTGAAAACACATCTTGAGCAATACATTCGAAATCGATTCTCATTCAAAGGTATGCAAGTTCTTCCTTTCAATCTCACTATATTTTAATTCTCTCATAGTCACTAACCTCAACAATCATTGCATCAAATACCTTTTCCATTTCTTTAATATCGAATGCGTCCCTTTTTAAGACTCTCAAATTGATCTTTTAGTTGTTTAAAGAAAGGCATGACCTCGCTTAAATAGCATTCTTTAGTTTGCTCAAAACCCTTTCCCTCTGCTATACCAAGGTGTGATCCTTTTCTTACAAGTTTTCTCAAAATCAACAAATAGTTGAAAGATAACATATTCACTAATTAAGGTCTTGCTTTTAGTGGCAATAGATCTAGGAACTAAGTGCATTGGTGTATTAGGAGGATACACATTGATTTAGGCGCTTCCAAGTGGGGATTCTTTTCAACAAGATTTTCACTTTTGCATTTCCATATCCTTTTCCGACACACTTGTTCGTGGGGTTAATAGAGTCGAGGCTTAAACTTGTTCAAGGAGATCCAATTTTCTTTAGTGTAATTATGGGGTTTGATCGTTATGTTATTCTTTTACACTCGTGATCATTTAGCTTCTTATCCATTTTCTCCTAAATGCAATATCTAGTTTTCTATCTTCCTCGATGCACTCAATGCAACTAGGTGTCTGCTCTAGGTTTAAGAATCTCATTTCCATCATAGATTACATTTTGAGTCGCTTTTGCTTTCTTACCATACTGTGGATTAGGTTTATCTATAATGGGAACACTGTGCTTATCGCTTAAGACTCTGTGCTTAGTGATCATGTGAGCAATCTCAATGGTATTCCTTGTACGTATAACTTATTTTCAAGCTTGTTTTCAAAGTTTTAGATTGGAAAATCATTCAAAAGTTTTGATTCCTTAGCCTTGAATTCTTGCTTAAGCATTTTAACATTTTCTTGAAGTTCGTGTTTTGCTTAGCGCTTTAGAAAGCTTTTCTTGTAAGGAGTTTAACTCTTGTTTTAATACTTCTCTAAAATTACTTTTTCTAATGATTGTACGTATTTGGACATCCATTTCCCGCTCACGTGTTGTCAACTCAAACTTAGCACTGCTCATAAATAGCAACTTGATCCTTATATATGTTAAGCTCGGTGGTAAGGGAATCATCAGCACAAATGCAACAGACTCATGCAAGACATAATCATCATTTTGAGTAGAAGATGCACAATTAGGTACAAGAAACTTCCATGCAACTTACCTCAAGCATTGACATGCACAGTGTGAAGCTTCCATGGAGCGTTCCTTTGCATTAACTTGCACAGTTGTGTCCGTGCACCTCTCTCTTGTGAATTTGAGCACGAAGATTCCATTTTGCATTTTTCGACTCATCATTTTTGTTGTCACCGACATTCGTGATTCAAGAACACCCGATTCCTCAATGATACATTACCCAACTTATCACAACAATCTTTCAACCGCACCGACACTCATTCAAGTCTTCATTCTTTTTGTAGAATCTTCAATGTACTTTTTCACATTATCCATGTGTTGGATAAATGTCTCAATGAATTTCTAAATTTCCATTCCAAAGATGTTTTTGAAGGAAATTCCAGTCAAGTGTTGATCGAATCAATATTCCCACCGATGAATGGTGAAATTGTTTGTAGATTACTTGAAGAGTCTGACCGAACCATCTTTTGAACTTCTTCATTGGTAAGTTGCGCTTTAAATGCTCTAAGTTCAACAAGAAGCTTCTTGTCAATGTAGGTAAGTCTCAAGCGAAAAGAGCACTACATGTTCGATCCCTAGCTATGGATAACAACCGTATGAGGTGCGATGAAGTAGTTGATAGGCTCAATGTCGCATTCCATTTGCATGGCATTCAGAAAGGTGTGCAATTCATTCTCATTGTACTCGTAACATGAAGATCTCACATCCTCGTTGTTTAATTCAAACATCTTTAATCGTTCAAAGGTAGCATCCATTATCATTATTATCCACAAGATCATACAATTTAAGCACTTCAAATCATCGGGTCAAGAGAGTAAGACATGATGTGGTAGAATGCACGGATTTTACAAGTCTATGATTTAAACCGAGAAATAGAATCTTTCGGAATTTTACTAAAATCAAGACTAAACCGTTAAGCAATGACCAATGGAATGTGTTAAGACGATTAATGGATCGACACAATGATAGACAATTGTGTGTTAGGTCTTATGATTTTTGTGGATAAGCAGAGATGTTGTTTGGTTGTGATTCGGATTGGTTTATGCCTGCTTTTCCCGAGAAATTTAGGTCTAACAACTTAAAACCTCAATAACTTCTATTCGAGCGGATTTAGACCTCAAGATTGACCCGAATCAACTTTAGTTTATTTGGCGTGCCATTCTCCTCTCTCACGGTCGCTTTGATGGGTAGAACAAAACGGAGTTACGGTTCAAAAGTTATGGCCGCTTGAAGTTTTGACGGAAAAATCAACCAAGTCGCTACGAATTCTTGAACCAAGTCGCTAACAACTAATTCGCTACACCACTAAGTCGCTAGAGTTCCAAGTCGCTAGCCGATGTAAGTCGCTAAGTAGTAACTCGCTAAGACTCAAGTCGCTAGCAAAATTTTGGCAAGAATTGCCACTCAGTCGCTAAAGAGCAACTCGCCATGCACCAAGTCGCTACCACTGTCGCTACCCGTAGTGGAGAGTCCACTACTTGTAATCAGAAATCGCTAGATCTAACTCGCTAGGTCTAAAACTCGAACTCGCTACAAATTTGTAAAGCAAGTCGCTACGAAGAAAGTAGTCCGTGAGCTAAGTCGCTAGCAAGAAAAACCATATAAACATCACTTTTCAATCCAAAACAACCCAACCAAGATGATTCAAGCTACCAAATGAAAACCTAAACACTTGTGATGATTCTAAACATAAAAGTACTAACAAAATTCAAACTTTAACACAAGAAATCAACCAAATGATGCACAAACCACTAAACTTTTCAAACTCAAAACCACCTAAAACCACTAGAAATCCAAAGATGTGCAAGATATGATCTAACCATGGCTCTTGATACCAATTGTAAGATATTAGTTTTCACATACACATCAAACCATAACAACAAGGTGGCGTATAAGTGGAATTCTAGAGAGAAAGTTAGAGGTTTAGGAACTTAGTGAGAGAAAGTGAAAGATATTATTATGAGTTCAACTCTACCTTGGGAGGTAGAGAGTATTTATAGTCTTACATAAATCGCCACACATCGGCTGTGGATCGTGCATACAATGGGTAAAGACCCGTCTGTCCTCCACGGTGTTACTTAACTAAATACTACTTAACTTAAGAATCACTACGACTACGAGCTTAACGATTACATATACTTGAGGTGACCGACTCTTTAATACCGGAATTTCTAGTAAAAGTAAGTTCGCCAAGCATATTTTCTAAAATGTCCGACCGCTTGTCAAGACGTTATAAGATTATTTTTCACGATAAGTGTTATTTTCAAAAATTCACAAGTGGTATAGATATCATACGAATTGCATGCATAACATTACATCATAACTTATTATAGAACATATCATTCATAATAGGTCACGGTTAGAGGTTGCGCCTCATTTCAGCATTGCCATTATATCATCATTATCATTGCAACATGTGAGTTTTCATAGCCCCGATTTATTCAAGTTTATACTTATTTCAAACCTACGGGGGAGAATACATTGCACATCATTTTAATTACGATACCAAGTATATCAAATTCATTACATTGCTTAAGTTACCTCATTGCCGCTTAAATGTCCCCATTTCATAAACATGAACCGTTAATTTCATAGAAGCGTGGGTGAGTGGATAGATCTATCGAGGTGACACCTCCATCCGGTTGGCTGATTCCAACCGGACGGATGCATTTCATTTCATTATCATTATTTGAGTTGTTTGGCAAAACACTGTTGGGCGAACATCATGATCACCAAGCTTCGTGTCATGTGCTTAAGCAATTGTAACATTTTATGTGACATAATTTTCATACATGGCCTATACTTGTGGTAGTCGATTAAACATTTTCAACAACTCTATGAACTCACTCAACCTTTGTGTTGACACTTTTAGCAATGTATTTTCGTGTAACTAAGGCATTCACTTCATGGCATGCATGTGGACATATCATAGAGTCGCGTGACGACGCTGTCTCACATGGATTTATACATATTTAAAACATCGTTTGACTTGTACCAAACTTATTTCCGCATATAGTAACTTTCATTTGGGACCTATCTTTGTAACTCAATGTTTTTAATATATCAAACGATGTTCTTTTCAAACGACACTTTAGGTCGCTCAATATAACTGTGATTGTGATGCTATGACAATCATCCCCTGTGAATTCCATTCCACGCAAAACAGTAATTTGGGGTGTGACAAGATAGTATACTTTGACCATACAAAGTATGTTCATTTATGTTTTAGAAGCCATTTTAGGATTCGTAATCAATGAAGTCGATAGACAAACAGATATTAGGCCGCTTAACATACATGGCCAAACCATAAGGCATGCACGGAATGAAAGATAGAAGTTTATTACCGTTATAAAACAAAGTAATATGTTACACATCGTCCAAATGAAATACCATTTTTATTTTCCGTAAATACCGATACATCGAGTACCATAGTCAGCTTATTCTCATTAGAGCATGCAACCTCTAACCAAAAAAGAGAAAAAATGTGCATAGGCCCAAAGTGTTGTGTGTTGTTGGTGCTTGTAAAATTATTGCCGATGGCGGCTAATATTAAAACCTCAACTTGTGCAAGTGATGGTGGACTATTGGTTTTCGATACCTACCATGTAAGACCATTTGAACATCCGACTACGATGTAAGCCTTAATAAAGTAATGGACTAACATGCATCACCAATAGTCGATGCTTAAGTATCACAACCAACCATTTGACACTTTCATAGCAAAGGAATCCTAACCAAATCAAACCAAACCAAACCGCATAAGAATTGAACTTTCTCGTTCGGTTAAGCTAAAACCGATGCAATTTATCGAGCTGGCTGATCAAAGACCCCAAAATCGAGACACCATATAAGTTAGTAAGCTATAACCCAATCGTAATTCTCCAAAGATCCTGCTTTTTCTCACAAAAATCGTGTAATCCTATATCAAGATTCAAATTGCAATAAGAACCAACAACGCGGCTTTTGTGCTCAATAATGTTCACTTCCAATTATAAAAATCGGTTAATCAATGACCCACAACAAAACATTTCATCTTTACAAAGAATTAAAACTTGTAAACACTAACGAATACAAGGTATTATATCGAAAATGCTTAGTAATCGAGCAAATCATATTATTCCAAAAAAAAACATACAAAATCATCACGAATTCTACACTATTCAACTCAAGTCAGATATCTATATTTCACATATACTACAACTTCAAAACATATCCGACCTATGATCTTTCCATCACGCACGAGCAACCCTTTCGTGCTTCCTCCGCTCATACTCCACATCATCAGCCAAAAGCTCAAACCGACAAACGGGACACGTATTCCTAATCCACAACCATGGCACTATACAATCACCATGATACCGATGACTAAAAGGAAACTGCCCAAAAAACATCTCGTACTCCCTGTTATTATGCGCTTCATACTCATCATCTTCATAGTCCACGTTGAGTTCAAAATTACGAACGCTCAACAACACTTCCCAACCAGACACCACCACGATTTTCACCCAACTCTTCCTCAACAACGCCAACACGATTCACAGCACAACAGACGATCGCCATCCGCTTCTACGCCAAAAACATACTCAAAATCTCGCTTTGATCATCGCTCACTTCCTTCCACTCAAAATCCTCACTCACATTCACATTCGATCCACATTCGCTAATCATTACGCTCGCTCTCATTCTCATCGCCTAAATGAAACGATCCCAACAAACATGAAGATCATCATCATCATCCTCCTCCTCCTCCACTTCCACAATCTCGCTTCTTCTAACTCGAATCGACCCGATTTCAATCATACCATTCAACCTCAACTCATTATAAACAGATTCAGAATGCGAAATTGGGCGTAACAAACCCATCACCACAATTATTACTAGAATCACAATTAGGGTTTTGATGATGAAACCCTAACCCTAAACCAAAATCGCCTCGAATTCATTCAAGATGGTCTCGCTTTCTTGCTCGTGATTAGAATTAACGAACTGGGTGATTGAGATTGTTGATTTAACATGTGGGTTATGAAATTGACTGATTTGGGGTGAATTGAGATCAAGATTGTGTACTTGACAATCTTTGCATGCTAGGATTAGTTTTCGGGCATCCTCGTGCATGGTAGGCTAATAGTATCCGCACGTAAGGCTCTAGCCACTACATACCTTGTTCCAAAGATGCATGTCGCAGACCTTTCAGATTTCTCTTAGCACATAGTTTGCTTGGAAGGGTCCTACGAAACGCAACTATGGTACGAGAAAAGATTTCTTGTAAAGTGTCCCGTTAATCACTGCAAATCTTTGCGACTTTCTCTTGATTGCTCTTGATTTCTTTTGTTCTGCTGGAAGTATTTTCTTTGTCACGTATTCATATATTGGGGTCATCCATGTATACCCCTCTTCTTCCACTATTGCGAGTACTGCTACGTCCTCTATTGCCTTTTGATTAAGTTCCTCTACTAGCACTTGTTTTTTCAGATGTTGATGCAGGTTTTACTGACCAGGTTTTAATATTTATAAGTCTCGTTATACCTATGGTCTACCCTAATGCACTAACGGGTAGTGTACCCGGTCGTGTGTAGTGTAGTATTTGGTAAAACCGAGGTCGTCCCAAGAGCTATGTATGTGGATTTATACTAAGTCTAGGTGTCACAGATTTTAATAAGATTTCGATAGGGAATTAATTAATTAACTACTAAAGGAAATAAAGGCAAAGGATGTGATCAATAGAGGAGAGTGGTGCTAACCTAGTTACTCATCCTACCTAGTAATGTTTACGTTTAATTACTTCCAATTACTTCAGGTGGGGTCAAAGTCGAGAGGACAACATTTGGTCAGTTCGTCCTAACCTATCAGCAAAGGGTACCACTAGAGAAGTCAGGTGTCCCCTCATAAGTCCAGTTGTTCCTGGTGCCCTAAGCCAAGTCATTAAGTTCCGCTACATGCTAGACTTATAATAGTGATTTCCGGCGCTAGCAACTTAAACACTCACCCCTAATTCTTAAGTTCATCCAAACGGTAGGTGATCATTGGTCAACCGCATAAGTAGAAAGGGTCGTCATTGGTCATATCTTACCCTTCCCATCTCGGCTCACTTACTTAGGGTCAGTTGGTCATATCTCCTAAGCAACTAGCCTCTACCGCCATTCAAAACTACCGAAACAAGGGTAGCTACCAATAAACTATGCATGCATACACTTAGAAATAGTTATAAGGAAGCAATGTAAATGCAAACAAAACAATTAAGGAATCATAACTAGGCCAGCACCAAGAGGTGCTTAATCGCTCATATTAACCATACAAATCAATTCAATGTTTAATGTTACGAAATACATTAATCGAAAGTAAAGAAAAGATAAAAGCTAATTTTATCGTAGGGAGTGATTTCTCCCTGGAGATAGCTCCGTATGCTCCTCTAGATCTACCTTCGACTTCTTATCACGCTCTCTCGATTGTTGTGTGTGAAATAGGATGCCTTGAAATGTCGGAAATCGTGGGGTATTTATAGGCGGATCCGTTACTGGCGTAACTATTAAAAGAGTTACCTCGTAACATATAATTCTTCGTAAATTGCACTAATAATGCTGGTTACGGCGTAACCTCAGGAAGGAGTTACGCCGTATCTTCAATAAATCTTGGTTACGCCGTAGTTGTAGCATGAGTTACGGCGTAATTATCGCATGTGTGAAACCTCATTTGACTTAATAAGGTTACGTCGTAATCTTTGGGAGAGTTACCGTAATCTTCTAATAAGTTGGTTTTTCGAGCCACGCTTTAGTTACGCGTAATGTGAGAGAGGAGTTACCGTAACTTCTTCAAAGTGAGCATACTATGATAAATCTTCAATAATCTCTCCAAATCAGCGTCTCTTTAGCTCCAATGCTCGTAATTTACCTGCAAGTGAAATATAATGGAAAACAAGCATAAATCTATATAAATGAGATAAATTACAAGCATTATCGGGAGAAATTGACACTTAATATTTAGCATAATTTGATGTTATCAGATGTGCGAAGCTGGAAGAAGCCATCTTGCTTAGGGCATCTGCCTTCTTGTTTTCGCTTCTAGGGACTTGTTTGATTGAGAACATCCAAAAATTACTCAAGAGCGCCCTTACCTTTTCCAGGTATTGAATCATTCTTGACTCCTTAGCTATATGTGTTCCGTTAACTTGATTAGCCACAAGTTTTGAATCTACATTTTCCATTAGATTTTTAACAACCATTTTTATGTTATTCTTAACCCAACTATGAGAGCTTCATACTCAACCGTTGTTTGTTGCTCCAAAGCGAAATCTTAAGGCATAAGTAAACTCCTTCCTTCCGGGTCTCACAAGATAGTCCCGCTCCACGCCCATCTATGCAGGATTAACCGCTTGTGAATAAGATCCATGGTTGCGGGAGTTCTTCTTCTACTTCCATTGAGTCGTCCCCTTCATCATCTTTTGGACGTTCTACTGAAATCACCCAAGGTCTATCCTTTAATTGATACTCTTGGCCTGTATTGTATGTCGTAATATCCTAACTCAATGCTCCATTTTTGTAGTCTCCCTGCGATTTTTGGTCTTGACAGTATTTGTTTTATCGGCTGGTCTGTGATGACTACAACTGTATGTGCCTGGAAGTATCTCTTTAGTCGTTTTGCAGCATGCACCAAGGACAATACTAACTTTTCCATGGGTATGTAGTTGATTTTCGGCCCTCGTAGGGCTCGGCTTACAAAGTATAACGGTGTTTGCTTGTCTTCCTTTCGTCATTAAGATCAGATCGACCGCTTCTTTCTTGTCTGCAAGGTATATGATAAGTTCTATTTTTCCCGGGTGTCGTTAATGTCGGAGATCCGCTATCATCTTTTTCATTTGTTTAAAAGCTTATTCCGCTTCCTTAGTCCATTGAAAGTCACTCTTTTGTACACTTTTGAGTGTTTGAAGAAAGGCAATGATTTCTCAATGGATTTAGCCAAGAACCTATTTAGACTTGCCAATTTTCCATTTAGTTTTGAAAGTCTTTAAGGCATTTTGGGGATGGGAGGTCTAGTACCGCTCCTGCTTTGTCTGGGCATACTTTAATTCCTTTAGTGTTCACGGTGTATCCAAGGAACATTCCTTCTTCCATTTCGAAGGTGCATTTCTTAGGATTCAGCTTCATGTTGATTTCTCTTAAGGTTTTAAAAGTTTCCCCTACGTCCCTCAATATCTCATCCTCTGAGCAGCTTTTTGATTACAAGGTCATCAACATACACTTCTAAATTTCTGCCTATTTGCTTGTGGAAAGCTTTATCTACCAGTCGCTGGTATGTTTCTCCTACACTCTTTAATCCGAACGGCATTTTGGTGTAACAGAATATCCCCTGACTTGTGATGAATGCTGTTTTTTCCTCGTCCTCCTTTGCCATTTGTATCTGGTGATAGCCCTTATATGCATCCAGGAAGCATTTGAAGGGGTATCCGTAGAGTGACGCGACCTTCCAGTCTATTTCTGGCAATGGGTATCCATCTTTAGGACATGCTTTGTTTAGGTCTTTGAAGTCTACGACATTCTCCAACTTTCGCCATGTTTTGTTACCATCATGTGGTTAGCCAACAAGCTATGGTAGTGCACTTCTTTCATGATTCATGTGCTTACGAGCTTTCCACTTCTTCTTGGATCGCTTTGTTTCTCTCCGTGCCCGGCCTCTTCCTTCACGAATATTCAAGTTGTGCTCGCTATGTGCCTTGGGACACCGTCATATCTCGCTAGACACCGTGAAAATATGTCCGTGTTCATTTTAGTAGGTCACACAACTTTTGCGCCCTTCCATTGATAAGGTGGACCTGATAGCTATGGTTTGCTATGGGTAATCCGGATGGATTGCCACATTAATTCGTTGTTCTAGTGGTTGATTTTTGCCGTGGCTTGTGGTATTTGTTCGTAAACCATTGTGCATTCTAGCGAAACAATTGGTCGCGCAGCGATGTGAGCACTCCTCCTTCTACCGTAATTTTTACCATTCCATGCATTGTTGAAGGTATCGCTGTAACTTTCGCACTTCGGCCTTCCTATGATCCCATTATATGGTGATTCGGATCTTACAACTACAAAGTTCATCCATGTGGATGTCGAGTGCTCATCATCACGACTTTAGTTAGCAATGATATTTGTCCTATCGGCCATATTACCTCTCCGCTGAATCCAATAAGGGGTGTTGTGGCAGGTATCATTTGTTTTATTATTTCGGGCTGGAGCCTTTCGAAGCAGTGTTCATATAAGATTTCTGAAGCAGAACCTTCGTCGATGTACATGCGTTGTATGAAATGTGTGGAAAACTAGAATGAGGGGTTGAATAGTTTTACCGATTAAAACTTGGTTTTAAACTATTTAGATCGACTTGTGTCAATCTATTTGAACGTGTGTGTTGGATGTTTATAGACAAGCATATAGATAAATAAAAGCTAAGATAAAGAGTAAGAAGCATAAAACCACAACGCAAGTATTTATAGTGGTTCTGCCACAAGGACACCTTCCTTTGCCTACTCCACTCCCGAGTCACCTACTCGAGAGTTCAGAATCACTACACAACACAAACTCCTTGTGGCGGAGAAGCCTTCACAACGCCACCTACTCTTTATCGTACAAGGCTAGATACCGGGTTCTTCCACGAGGTAGAACCAAACCTATCACAACGCCGCCTACCCTTTATCCCAGACAAGGCTAGATACCGAGTTCCATTACAAAGGAGGAACTACTACCCAACACTACTCAAATCTTATCCCTAAGAAGATCCACTCCTTATGAGAACATCAACAAGGATATCAATATCCTTTGACTCAATACAACTCTATCTTGTACATCGACACACCATATCGAATGTACACCTTAGGCACCTTTCACTAATGCCTTTGACTCAACTTCTAGGCACCCTTCACTAATGCCTTTTGACTCGACTTCCAGGCACCTTTTACTAATGCCTTTTAACTTGACTTCTAAGCACCCTTCACTTAATGCTTTCAACACGGACGTTCGGCACCTTTCACTAATGCCTTTACTTTGACTCTTCGACACTTTTCACCAATGTCATCGTCTTGACCCTTTAGACATCTCTCACTAATGTCTTCAACACTACACTTCTAATGAGAAAGAAGAGAACTATCAACAAGATATTATTTGTAGTCTTGATGATGACGAAGCTAGGCAACCCATGGACTTGAGCTTGCTCGAATTCAAGAGGTGGTGATCTCGCCTTTAAGAGGAACCTAGAGAATCACACAAACACAAAACTACATACAAAGATCACTTGGTTCTGTGGTTAAAGAGTTTACAACTCAAAGGGAAAATATATGTGAAAGGGGTTAGTTACAATGAAGAAATGGCTCACTATTTATAGAGGAAAATGTGCTACTGTCTCACGGATCCCACGGATCCCTTACTTGATGGATCCGTCTAGTGTAAACTGAGGGAACCGTGGGACGCTCCTCTTTGCCCATGGGTTTTGGGTCATGGGTTATGGGTCATGGGTCCTAGACTTTGGACCATGGGTATCCAAGTAGATACAATGTATCTACTAGATACAATGCATCTAGTCCATGGGTCATGGGTTAGCTCCATTGGTTATGGATAATACCCATTATGACTTATGCATGATGTCATGCAATGAGTTATCGGTTATGCTTCATGAGTATGGGTCATGGACTTTGGGTTTTACCCAACTACATTCAATGTATTTGGTCAATGGGTCAAATATTTAAATTTCTACCCATTATAATGCATACTAATTATGTATATATCTACCCAATATGTAAACATTAGTTGTTGTACATATGTATCATAAAATCACTATTACTTGTTTAGTGTTTAATGTGAAAACGTAAGTGTGTTAGTAAACTATTGGCTCAAACCATTTACGTATTTTATTTGTTTCGTTAATATGATTTTACGTTTGTTATCGACAAAACATTAGAAGATCGTAAAATATAAATAAACATTTTTACGGCTTATTTGTATTAACAAAATGCCCCCCGATTTATGCTTCAATTATCATTGACCCGTCATTTCCTTCTTCTTCAGTTAGTGGCGGGAATGAGATGTTTGGGTTGGTAGAGAAGCTTTGTGTAATTCTTTGTCGCGTCACTCGCTGCTGGGTTTGTACCATTAGGGTTGCGAGAGTTTTATCCTTTCCGGATGTCTCTCCTTTTTTAAGCGTCTTGGGTTGGTCCTTTTCGCTGTTTTGCTGCAGTTCTTTTATTACGTTTCACAGCTTCCCATTCTTGAGTAACTCTTCTATTTATCTTTTCAGATGCATGCACTCGTCTGTATTATGCCCTACTTCTCCGTGAAATTCACAGTACTTATTAGCATTTCTTTTTTCGATCGGTGTGATCATTGGTGGAGGAGTTTTGAATTTTGCTTTTTTTAGTGCCAATATTTCCTTTGGTGTTTTGGAGAGGAGAGTGAACCTATCTTAGTTCCTTTCCGTCCTGAGTTCGTTTCTGTACCCACTTTTCTTGAAGCCTTGTTTCTGCCCAGGTTCGTATGGCTTCCACAACACCTGAGGAAAGCGACCACTTCTTTTCATGGTTTCCCATGGCCACTTCTCCTCGTAAGAACGATGCGGTTACCCTAATCATTTCATCTACCGACTTGGGTATTTTATCATGCAAGCGCTTGATCAACTCGGGATTAGTGATCCCGTGCATGAAACTTGATATTTTCATGACTTTCGGGGCTCCTTTGACATCCCTGCTATCTGCCTTGAATCTTTTCATGAAGTCTTCTGTAGTTTCTCTCTCTTTTTGTTTGATGTGGTGAAGCTCCACAGGATCCTTGATGCACTTTTTTCGTTGGAGAAAATTAGCTAGGAAGACCTCTTTCAACTCGTCGTAGCTATCCACAGATTATGGCGGAAGATCGTCAAACCAAACTGTTAAGACAAATAAACCGTAAAAATGTTTATTAATATTTAGCGATCTCTTTGTGTTTTGTTGATAACAAATATAATGTTATCATAAGTAAAACTATAAGGATACATGTTATCTATATCTATACTACTATATAAAGTGTTTAGGACATTCTAAATATAGAAGTCTTAAAATTTTTAAGACCAAAAACATTTCTAATAAAAGTAACCCACTAAACTTGTAACCAAAAGTACAATTAATATAGCACTTGGTATAAAACAATAATGCATAAATCATCTAAGTTGTAACATTCATGTATATTAATGCCAGAATTAATGAAATCATTAAAATACTCTCACTCAAAAGTACAATTACTATAGCACTTGGTACAAAACAATAATACATAAATTCATCTAATTTTTTTTTCATTAAAACACTCATTAATGAAATTTACAAATCATTAACAATATAATTAAAATACCTTAGCACTCAAAAGTACAATTAATATATCAAATGGTACAAAACAATAATGCATAAATCATTTTATCATTTATATCTTTCAAAAACCCACTAAATAATGATATAATTAAAATACCTCAGTACTCAAAAGTACAATTAATATATCAAATGATACAAAACAATAATGCATAAATTATTTTATCATTTATATCTTTCAAACACCCACTAAATAATGATATTATTAAAATACTCTTCACTCAAAAGTACACTTAATATATCACATTGTATAAAATAATAATGCATAAATCATCTTATCTTATATTTATTCTTTAAAACAACCACTAAATAAAATATACAAATCATTAAGCGAATCATAGAGACCAATCTTTTATGTAGTCAGAATTTTTGACACCACATTTTTTGCCACGCAACGGACCACCATTTACACTACAACTTAGCAATATAGACACCACTATATGGTGCTAAAACCACTATTTGAAAACACCTTGTATGTTTAAACGATATATAATATTGCACGTCCTAAACGAATAGCCATATCGTTGACCATCGTTTCCGTATCGTCGTGCATCGTGATGCAAGTCTGCTATTTTTTAAAGCAACATTGTGTGGTAAAGTTGTTCCATTAAGTTATCGCCATGTGTTAAGTTAGCATCATGAAAAACATATAATCGCGTAGGCACCCTGCTATAAAAGCTTTTTTATTATGTTACTAAATGCGTAAGTAAGAAAACAAACTAATTTCCAATTAATAACCGCTGTTGGACATTTTTTTTCCTTCTTTAAAAGTAATGCATTGAAAAAACCTTGCTATCGCCAAAAAGTATAATCACACGGGTACCCGCCGCCGCAATGCGCGGGTACCTGGCTAGTTTTTGTAAAGCATCTACATATAGTCATTTAATACAAATTGTTGTAATAATTCATTTGTTGTAATAGTTTATTAGGATGGGTAAAAACCACAACCCATGGAGCATATCCATAACCCATGGAGTTAACCCATACCCATTGACTAGATGCATTGCATCTATTAGATACATTGTATCTACTTAGATACCCATGGTTCAAACCATAACACATGACCCATGACCCATAACCCAAAAAACCAAGGGCAAAGAGGAGCGTCTCACGGATCCCTGGAGTTACACTAGACGGATCCCTCAAGCAAGGGATACGTGGGAACCGTGCAACAGTGGCAAGAATTTGCTTATAAATAGAGAGCCATTTCTTCATTTTTATTCACCCCTCTTCTTACAAACTCTTTCATATATTCTTACACTCTTCTAACAAAAGATCACTTGATCTAGAGAGTTGTTCTTCTTTCTTATATTGTGATTCTCATATAGGTCCTTCTAAGGCGAGATCACGAGCATTCTACAAGTCATCCAAGTAAGGGGTCCTTGATTGATTTGT
The DNA here is from genome assembly GCA_022545495.1 of Chrysanthemum lavandulifolium. Lineage (NCBI taxonomy): Eukaryota > Viridiplantae > Streptophyta > Magnoliopsida > Asterales > Asteraceae > Chrysanthemum > Chrysanthemum lavandulifolium. The sequence continues at coordinate 236,062,219 of CM040244.1, read as the reverse complement.
TCCTCCACAAGATTTCCGTAGCGAAGATCTTGTATTTCATATTTCACATATTTGTTGTGTTATAGTAGTGTTGGTTTGGTCCTCCGTGTTATGGACTCGGTATTTGTAACATATTAGATTTCATAAACACACAAAACCACAAGATTAAATAGGCGTATAATTTAGATGGTTTAGAGAGAGAAAGTGGGATATTCTAGAAAGAGAAACTTATGGAATGTTAGATTCCAAATGAACATCCAACCCTCTCCCTTGTGAGGAGAGGGCTATTTATACAAAGAGTCACGCCTCCTTCGGCTATGGATCGTGCATACAAGGGTAAAGACCCGATCCCGCCTCCACGGTGTTGCACTAGTCTAAGCTACACTAATAACTAACTAACAAACAACACTCTAAACGATATGTCTACGAGCTAACTAAAGCTAGATAATATTTAGGGGTGACCGATACTTCACTATAGAATTTCCAATTCCTAACAATCTCCCCCTAAGGGATGTCACCCCATGAATTACAATTTGCATACTAGCAATCTATTATTTCTTCAGTCTTGAGCTCGTAGACTTAAATACTTCAAAATAATCGAACATTGTGCTTCCGTGGTGATTTCATCATTGTTCAACAACAATGTATCTTTCGTGGAGGTTATGAAGCTGATCCACTTGATAATGAGTTATTTGAACCAGCTTTGAGATCATCAGCAATCATAAATCTCTGACTTATCCATTGTGGTGTTGGTATTATGTTGATCCCAGTTGAGCAAACGATCTAATATAGAAACTGACTTGTAAAAAGCTTATCAAGTATTACGGAATTTAACACTTGATCTTAAGAAGAAGAACAATTAACATTCAACACCTCAATATTATTTATTAATACGAATACTCTTACAAGATTAGGGTTTTGCAACCTTGAAGTGTATCGACCTTAGATATAAAACATACGTGATATCTAACCCAGCCTAGGACCTCCTTTTATAGGCTAAGGAGTCCTATACAATATACAATACGTAACCTACAAGATAAATATCTTTCCATATTTATCCGATACAATAAACTAACCGACTATATAGAACTAGCAAAGGCTTACAATATACTATCGCTAGCTACTCAATACTACTAGTCGCGGTTATCTTCATCTGGTTACACTTCTTCATCCGTGGTTATCTTCAAGCTTGTCGCTGGTTCCATTACTTAAAGTAATTCATCATACAAGGAACCTAAAACCCAACAATCCTCCCTAAACTTGATAAATTCTAATGTAATTCTCAAGTTTCTTTTAAGCTCAAAACATCTAATGTGGAGGATGTAACCAAACACTTACTTTTAAGTATCTTCTCATACTTCTTCAACAAGTCATAAGCTTGACTATCATAGGACAATAACATCTTGAAACAACCCGGCTTCAACATCGAGCAATGATTCCCGGATGATTATTCAATTTAGGATAATCACCTTCTACAAGCATATGAATAATCTGTCGTAAATGCTTAAAACATGAACTCCACGGTGTTTGATATAAAACCAACGAGTAACTTGACCATTGTAGAGTCCTTGCCATTCGTGTTCAAGATGAGTAGGCTCAAATAGAATCTTCAAATTATGATACATCGCCTCTCATGATAATCATCCGGATGTACTTCACCAAAATTATTCTTGTAAAGTACCCAAAGATTCATCAAATCATCTCTATCAAAATGTTGAAGCATTTGAGAAAATTTATTATACTCGTAAACATCATTATTGAGTCTTTGAATTTTCCAAACTCCTTCACCGCCATCTAAAAGATTAAACTCATAAGAAATGATTTGATTCACTTCGCAACAACTTTCAACTTCTTAGAATCGATGTCTCTCAACCTCGATTTTCTTTTCGCTTACTTTGCATCCATGCATCTTGCTCTTTAATCCACTCTTTCTCCTTTTGAGAATCCATCGGACGTAAATCATCATTATTAATTCTCATACATCTCTCATAGATTTCCAAAATTCTTTTAAATGAACAGTATTAAGATTTTCGAGACATATATACCGTAATTTTGATAATCCTCATCAAAACATTCCTCAACCGAGCAATAGAAGGAGGTTTCTTTCTTACAATTTTCTTCTTTTCTTTACTAACCTTCTTTGCCATCATTCCTTAAGTCTAGCCTTTTCTTCATCATCGAACAAAGCCCATTCTTGTACTGTATATTCATCATTGATCAATTTCAAGCTTTAAGATAGTCTTGAGATTCATACCATGTAGCTAATATCTTCGACTAGCTTCTTCTTCATCATTCTTTCTCTTTCCAAAAGCGCCTGTCCTCCTCTTCTATACTTCTAGCAAGCTCTCTATCATAAGCCTCTTGTTCTGCTTTTATTTTTGAACTTCAAGACTACTTCTTTGCCTTTTCCAACATTAGATTTGACCATTTTCTTCTTCAAAGGTTCACCAATAACCAAACTTTTACCTTTTGGTTTACCTTTTGATTTAGTAGCGAGAGATCGAATAGATAAAGGGGTGCAATTATTGATGTAGGTATAGATGATGTTTTGCTCAGATTAATCAATGTGCTTTGACCTCTTTCTACTTCTTTAGGCTTAGATGGTAATTCGAGAAAGAGTTGTAACAATAGTAGAAGTAGTTGTGATAGCGGTGGGTATGACAAGAGTAGAAACAATAGCCAAATCAAACATCGGTGGTTACAAAAGTACTAACTGTGGTTTCGGATATACTATCGATGGTTGTGTTCGCACTATGTCAACATTCTTCAATTCTTCAAGAACAACAAAGATTCCCGCCTTTATCGAAACTACAAATTGATCTCCATCACAACATCTTCTTCCATAGTAACACCAACAGATACATTCCCAGCCTCCCACAAGTCATGCCATCACTCCTCCCTGTTTGGATACATCATTCACATTCGAGTAGGAGAAGAGTTCACCTTCTTTTCATACGCCGCAAAGCTTTCAAAACAAGAAGACCGTGTCTTTTCACTCTCCAAAACCAAGACCCTATGCTTTAATCTCCGAATAGTTTTACCTCAAGCACATGTGACCTCCTCAGAGACTAGAAATCTTATCCTCCATTTTAGCACACCGAACCGTCAATTCATTTACACGCTCAAGAATATCCTCCCACTCGACTGTGTTATACGGTCCGAGAGGTGGTTCATCGAAAAGTCATCATGTACATAGTCATCAACCGTCAATTCATTATCGTGTTCCAATCTATCCTCATCACTTCGAGTTGTGTTAATCGCTCCGAGCGGTGAATCCTTGGATATAAAAGACATAGCACCGCATCGAGCCCGATCATCTATGTACCTGTAGAGCCGGTTGGCTAGGGATACCTCCACCGTGTGAAGCTCTAAAGAACTTTCCACATTAGGAGTTGCCAAAGGTTGGGTCTTATTGATGTTTCCACTATCCCGACCAAAGATCTAAGCATGAATCAAGGTGGAAGCCCTTCCAATCATGTCACCTCCACCCGTGTGTGACCTCATTAACCAAACCACTAGCACTAGCCCGAGGAAGCCGAGTGCCTGTGTTCTTCTAGCCTCATTAACCTCGTAATCAAGAGGAAAATTAAGCATATGAGGAAATAAAGGAACATCTCTAATGACAACATTTTGTGGTGATTCCTCATATGGGCAAACACTCTAGGAAGCATACGATGTACCTCATACTTACGAATATGTTCAATAGGATCACGAATTTGATGTTCCACAAGCAATTGAACAAACCTAGGATACAAATAATATTTTCCTTCTTTCTAATATTCTCGCACTAACCCCTCATATATCATCCTAGACCGCTTAAATTTCCTTCCATCCGACAAACAAATAATAGCAGAGTAATTTTGGAAGGAAAATCATTAAAGCTCGTGGTCTTATTGCTCATACACATCAACAAAGTATGAATCAAAACTTCCATTGTTGAGAAAACATACTCTTAAAAATTGTACCTTTTCACCTCTGTATGTATATCCTAATCTCTAAACCACCACAATCTCAACATCGAAAGATTATCAAGACCATCAAGATCATCAAGCCTCAAAACTTCTCTAAGAAGCTCCTCAGAAACCGAAATAGCATGCTCATCCACCCTAGTACTAAAAACCTCCAACCCATTAACCTCTTCAATTTTAGCATTCTTCCAAAACTATCGTATATAGGCTTTAAGAATGGTAGGTTCAACCGTTAAAGCAAAGTGGATCGGACTATGAGTAAGAAAATCAATCATTTGATGAAACCCTTCAGAGCGAGCATCTTTGGTGAGAATAGCAACAAGATTATGTGAAGTGGAGTACGTCTCAGGCATTTTCTGTGATTCCATTAGTGATGTAAATAAGGTGGGTTTGTAAAGAAATCAATAAAAGTGATTAGGGTTTAAGGATGTGGAGAAGTAGAAGTGGTTATTAGATTAGCGAAAGTGATCCATCCGTGATTTTGATAAGTAAGATATACTGTTGCCAAAGTGTCAAAACAACCCAGTAACATGAAAACAGAGAATCATACTATCCGTGCTTCCACAACATCTCGTCTGCTAGCTTGTAACACACCATCATGGATACAGATAATCACTCCTCCCAACCGAACAACATTAGAGCAAGCAAATCCATGCCAATTGAAATGCGATCTCACAAGATATGAAGGTTTACACAAAATTATCCTTTTTTTTTTTTTTTTTACAAACATAAGCAAAGAAACACACTAGCTCCTTATCCACACACATCCTTCTTTTCCGCAAGACAACACAAAACAAACACGAGACAAAGATTATGATTGTCAGTGGTTAGAAATAGCCAGAAGTGGTTACAAATGACCTATCCGGAGTTAAAACAAGAAAGTCAACATAGTCAACTTCTAGAATATATCTTAGTCCAATCCCCAAGAACCTCATTAACTTTCCAACCACATTTAACCCGCCTTTAGTTACTTCAAGAACCCTAATTCTCACTTATAAAAAGCACCCATATATCATATAACGCCCAAACCAATCAAGAGATAAAACCCTAATTTCACCAAAATCCCCAATCAAGCAAAATGTGGAACCCTAGTTGAACAAACCAAGTGGTTGATCTAACCACCTCCTCATCCTCTTCATCATCTTCATCATCAAGTGAAGGCGAAACCCATGGCTAACCTATTTGCCTCCACTAGCACCAAGACCAAGAAAATCTCCATTTCTTCCATCATCAAGATGATAGTGTGGTGAATCCAAGTGATGCTTCAAGACTCGATGACTCTTCTAAGAAGAGGACTTCAAACCCAAACCTTCATCTTCTAACCCCAACCAAGACCTCGAGAAGAAACCCACCACCCCTAGTGACGAGAGGTGGTTCTTGGTCTTAGGGCACCAAGTCATGGTGCTTCTATACATATCGTAACTGTGAAGGGAAAAGGGAAGATGGAGTAAGTTGTTGAATGGTGGTAAGAGAAGATGGAGCACAAGAAGGTTATCATATTAGCCATCTATCTTCCACAATCGCCTTGACTTCTTCGTTTGCATCAATCCATCCTTTCCATTTTGATCCTTAGCTACTTTGTTTGCATATGATAAATGCATATCCAAAGATTCAAACGATATCGCAAGGATAGTAGTAGTAGAAACCATGTATAGATGTAGTCATTAATTAGCACTTGAAGTTTCATTGTGTCGAAGTCGTAAACCTGCTTTTGTTGAATGAACAATGAAATTTCAAGATTTCTTGCATCTCTAGAATGATTTAGCATTTTCCCGCACAATGGTTAGAGGAAACACAGAACAACTAGCAGTGGATAGACCAACTCTATCAGTGGTTAGAAGCAACACTATCAGTGGTTAGAAGCAACACTATCAGTGGTTATAAAAGAGATAGCAATACTTAAGATTACATAATAACAGTCCAATACTTTTACAAGCTTGTACAAAACAATTTGAGAATTTTAGAGATTAAGCATTCCAATACTAACAACAAGATACTGAAACCTTCCCACATCAAAAGCTTTTGTGAGAAGATCAGCAACATTGAAATCAGTATGGATTTTTACCATTTGAATCAACCTTTTCTCATTACAATCTCTAATAAAATGATGTCTTATCTCAATATGTTTAGTTCTAGAATGTAAAACAGATTTTGATAATGCAAATTGTAATCGTTATTATCAATGTAAATCTTAGTATGCATAAATTGTACCCAAAATCCAAAGAATTGATTCGAATCCATAGAACTTGACCACAACAACTAGCGCAGCCCACATATTCACCTCGGTTGTAGAATTTGCCACAATAGTTTGCTTTTTACATCGCCAAGAAATTAATCTGCTTCCCAAGAACCGACATCCTCCGGTGGTAGACTTCCTATCCGCACTAGCTCCAAGATAGTCATTATCGCAGTAGGCCACCAAATCAAAAGGAGAATCCTTAGAGTACCAAAGGCCCAAATTAGGATGACCTTTCAAATACCTAAAGATCCTCTTAATGAGATTCATGTGTGAGATATTGGGTGTTACTTGAAATCTTGCACACACACATACCGAGAACATAATGTCCGCCTAGATGCAAGAAGATACATCAAAGATCCAATCATGGATCCGTATAACTTCAAATCAACTTTGGGACTCCCATCATCCGGTAGCATAGGTTTCGAGTCTCCATAGGTGTACTTGCACTTTTACATCTTGAAACCCAAATTTCTTCAACACATCGCTACATACTTGTCTTGACTAATGAAAATACCATCGGTCCTTTGTTGAACTCAGAGCCCTAAAAGAAAGTGAGTTCTCCCATAGAACTCATCTCAAACTTATCATGCATAAGTTTCTCAAAATCTCTGATAGCTCCTTGTTAGTAGACCCAAAGATGATGTCATCTACATAAACCCGAACAAGTAAAATATCATCTTTGTGCTTTCTAATGAACAAAGTTTTGTCAATCGGTCCTCTCTTAAACCCATTGTCCATCAAATAAGTAGATAGCATTCATACCATGCCCTAGGAGCCCGATGCAATCCATACATAGCCTTCCTCACCTGTAAACCTTGTCGATGATCGGGATCTTCAAAACCGGAGGTTGACAAACATATACCTCCTCATCAATAGTGTCATATAAAATGCACTTTTAACATCCATTTGATACACAACAAAATTCTTGAATGAAGCATAAGCCAAAAACAATCTTATAGCCTCTATTCTTGCAACTGGTGCAAATACTTCATCATAGTCCAAACCTTCAGTTTGTGTGTATCCTTGAGCAACCAACCTTGACTTGTTCCTCACTACAATTCCTCTTTCATCCCTTTTGTTTCTGAATACCCATTTAGTTCCAATAGCCCTCTTCCCATTTGGAAGATCAACCAATGTCCAAACTTCTTGAAGTTTGAACTGAAGAAGCTCCTCTTGCATTGATTCTACCCATCCTTCTTCTATTAAAGCTTCTTCTATTCTCTTGGGCTCCTTTTGAGACAAAAAACAAGCAAACAAGCAATTTTGCAAATCTTTATGACTGTTTCTTTTGTGAAGAGATCTTGCAAAGAACCCATGTTCAGGAAAGGGTTCTGAATTCTTTACCCTGCTTCTTGTTTGAACTGGAGTATTCAAATTTCCAAGAATCTGTTCCTTGGGATGAATCTTGTGAATTCTGGTAGAAGTAATTGGACTTTCATTTATAACAGTGTCCAAATTAGTCAAATTAGCATTGAAGAATTCATCCATGTCTTCATCATCAGTAGGAGTATCCATCTCAATCAAGTCAGGCATATTAGGATCATGTGGATACTCCTCATCACCAAATAGTGGCTTTGGATAAGGTCCAAAGAAAGTACTATCATCAGTACTTGTAGCCGGAATTGCACTTGAACTATCGGTGGTAGAAGATGGCTTGTCAAGATTTACGATGGCCTATCAAGACTTACAAGAGGCTTAGCGATTGCTTGCATCGCTTTTTCTTCTTTTCAATTTCTTCTACCGACACCGAGTTATCTTGTACCAACTCATCTTTATCTTGATGATGATCAACTTTGCCTCCGAATTATGTATATCATCATCGGAGGACCTTGCTTGTGAATGATGGAAGGAACAATTACCGCTTTTCCACTTTTCAACCAAATAGAACTCGTTGGAGAATCGACTTCCTTTGAAGATGTATCTACTTCGTAATCCTTTTGTATACCGCATCAAGATTAGTGGAAGTTCCCGCAATGATAGGCTCATAATTCATAGATTTGGTTAGCATATCAATGTTAAACAACCGATCGGTCCTTTGGTCTCAACACTAGGAGTCTTTTCACCGAATTGAACATGTAGGTTCTCTTCAACAATTCTAGTCCTCCTATTGTATACTCTAAAGGCTTTACTATTAGTAGAATAGCCTAAAAGTAGCCATCATCCGCTTTTTCTTAAAACTTGCCTAGGTAGTCTATGGTATTCAAAATGGTAACAAGACACCCAAAAGGTTTTAGGAATGCAATCATTGGCTTCCTACCATGTAACATGACTCATAGGGGTCTTGTTATGAGGCTTCACTACCTTACTTACTGCTTTTGCACATAACATGCAATTCCTACACCTTCAAATTTCAAAAGGTAGTTGGTAACTTAGACTCGATAACATAGTCCTAGCAACCTCAATTAGTGTTCTATTTTCCTCTCACTACACCATTCTCATTGTGGTGTTCTAGCAACACTAAACGTCTTTCAATACCTTTAGCTACACGTAACCGATTCATCACATCATTCTTAAACTCGGTTCCATTATCACATCGATTACTTTGACCTTATGACTTACTAGATTTTCTATCTTAGTAATGAAACTCTTAAGAATCTCACTAGTCTCACTCTTAGTAGCCAAAAAGTATACCCAAGAAAATCTACTATAATCATCGGTGATAACTAGGCACATCGCTTATGGTTCAAGCTTCTAACAAAGGTTGGTCCAAATAAGTCCATATGAAGCATAAACGATGGTTGTGTTATGGTGTTTACAGCTTTGGTCTTACAAGAGGCTCTATGTTGTTTTCCTTTTGACAGCCACACACGTTCCTTACACTCAAAAACCTTTGAAGGTAACCTCTCACTAAGTTTCCTTTTACCGTTTATTGATTGTTTTGTAATTTAGATGACCTAGCCTTCTATGCCACAATATTGACTCATCAACAGATGCTTTAGCAAACAAACATAAGGACCTATTAGGAAGAACATTTTAAGATCAAAACAAGATATATTTTCCTTCCTAGGTACCCTAAGTTGTATAAACTTCTCATCGTGCATCTTAAACTCGTGGAGATAACACCACACACTCGGTTTCCCAAAAAGTACCCGCTTTTTCTTATCACACATTTGAGAAACATTGAATAAATTGTACTTTAGTCCCTGTACCAAATAGACCTTTTCAAAGTCTAGCTTCCTGCTCGATTGTGCCTCGCCAAGTATCTTTCCTCCCTTGGATCATTGCCAAATGCCACATATCCTCCATCATAAGCTTCAAAATCTTCCAGATTGCTTCCATCCCAAGTTATGTGCCCAGAGCAACCACTATCAAAACTCCTTTATCTTTTAGCTCGGTTTGAAGATTGCCCGCACATAAGATTACATGATTAGTTCTCTTGTGGACCCAAGTCAAGATCGACTTGGGTCCGCTGCATCAAAATATTCAAATTTTGTTAGGTCCATTGATGCACAATTGACATATGGTAAAACCTTTGTCTTAGGCTTCCATTGCCAACTTCTTCGAGGCCTTAACAAAGATAAAATGATTTCCAACCACCGATCGCTTATCACCTTTGGAATTTTAAAACTTCTTTTGAATCGGTGGTGATTTTTGGCTTATCATGGTTTGACACTCGCTTAGCCGTGTTTACATTTTGCTTAGCGATGGTTGGAACCCATTTATGTGAAGCGGTGACAATAGATTTTGTATTCCCATTCCTCATCAAGACCGCTCTTGGAATCATGTTTTGTTAGGATGAGGGTTTGTTTTACTTGAAAAGTTTTATGATTTACCCTCCTCCAATGATTCCAAACTTGTGGTCTGCTTTTATTAAAATTCCTCAGTAAATGTTCAAAACTACCACACACAAAACAAGCCTTATTAACACATTGAAACTCATCACCTAATGTGTTAGAAATTAGACCATTTAAGCTTCTTTGATTTCCCTAGGTTTAAATTGTTTCATCTGCTTCCTAGAAATTTCTCTCTACTCTACAACTTTCTTGGTAACTTTAGCTCCAAATCTAAGTACAGGTTGACTTGCTTAGAATCAACTTTCTTAGTCGGCTCTATCTTTTCGGACTTAGTTGATTCAAGATTAACATCCCTTTAATCGATTCCCAATCTTCAATTATGGGAGCACCGGATAACTTATCATAACTCATCTTAGGTATTTCATTTTATTTACTTCTTCAAAGAAGTTTATTAAACCGAATTCACTACTAAATGACAGCTTCTTTTCTGGTGGTGCATGTTTCATTAAAGGGGTGGTAGCATATCATTGTATCCTAAACCGTACCATCTCTAAACAGTTTTGGCCAATTGGTTTCGTACAAGATCGAAGCATATTGTATTTTAGCAACCCTAACAACATGTTTTTCTTTTTCCTCTAGTGCCTTAACTTTTACACTTTCGCTCGCTAGTCTATCTTTAAGCATTTTAATCTCTCTTTTTAAGATCAATTTCACCACCTAGTATATTGATCTTTTCTACATACTCAAATTCACATTTAATACGTAATTTTAGCCTCTCTTCCACACCCTCTAATCCAACTTTATATCCTAAGTTATCTAGGGTCAATCTCTACTTCTTTTCTCAAACTCTCGATAGCCTTTTGAGACTCTAAGTTATCAAAGACATGATTTAAAAGAACAAGTAGATGTTTTAGAATCATTGGATACCTTAGAATCGAACCGTAAGATGAAGCATAGGCCATTAGAGCAAAGTTATGCTCTTTGAAGCTTCACTAGCAAGAAAAGCTGCATTTGGACCTTCTTCAACTGATCACCCAATCATAATCACCAAGTCCATCCCGAGCAACCAAAGTCAAGAAATAGTAGGCTCTTCGTTGTCTTCTTAATACCCTCAAGTCTTTTAGAGCTCGACATTCCCTAGCAAAATGACCTTTCTTCTTGCGATTAAAGCACTCCATCTTGCTTTTGTCGAATTCACTCTCCTTTGACCATCATACTTAACCCCGTCTTCCAGCCCTCCTCGAAACTTCCTTGCTTGAAGAGTCAACATTGCCATTTGCCATTGAAGATTAATCTCTTCAAGATCATCGTGATCAATTTCATCCGGATCTTGATTCAAGACAAGAACACTAGTAGTTAAATCACCGGAAAAGCACAGATTGCACCATCACCGACATTATCACTAACAAGTGGTATTGTTTGCAATAGCCGTGGTTATACCATAGCCAAGAATGGATACATCTTGTGAGCTTTTGTGATTTGTGGATACAAAAGCAATGTTTTGATTAGAAGAAGACGAGTTAGAAAAGGTATTCTCAGACTCATAGACCTTCAAGTTATTGAAGAGATTGTCTAGAGTCATTGTAGCAAAGTCCGTCTTGTTTCTCCACACAATAGTATGAATAGCCCAATCAGATGATAAGCTCCTTATGAATTTCAAATTAATATCTTCTTGAAGGAACTTGTAACCTTGCGCCTTCAGTTGACTTATGAGTTTTGAAGCCTATTGTATGTGCCATCAATCTTTTCTCCACTTTGAGCAGTGAAGGTTTCAAACTGATGCTTAAGCATGTTCATCCTTGACTTCTTGGTAGCTTCATTACCAGCAAACCTTAATTCAAGAGCATCCAATAGTTCTTTAGCCGACTCATACTGATCAAAATCTAATGCAAACTCATTAGGTATTCCCATGGAGAGAATACTGTGAGCTTTGATCTCCATCTTCCTTTTAGCTTTATCAGGTTCACTCATAATAGCAATCTCCTTACCATCGTCACCCTTCAAAGGAAGAGAGTCTCCCTTTTCAACAACATCCCATAGAGCATAATCAATCATGCGAATGTATTGCCTCATTCGCATCCTCCAGATTTGATATTCACCATGTTTGAGCATGGGAACCTTAGAAGCAGTCACCATATGAGTTTCTTCGACATCTTAACTTCCTTGAGTACAAATTAACAGACTTCTTCTTGATAACAGTTTCTAGATCACAAGCTCGAACCACTTGTTGATCCCAAATGAGCAAACGATCTAATATAGAAACCGACTTGTAAAAGCTTATCAAGTATTACGCGAATTTAACACTTGATCTTAAGAAGAACAATTAACATTCAACACCTCAATATTATTTATTAATACGAATACTCTTACAAGATTAGGGTTTTGCAACCTTGAAGTGTATCGACCTTAGATATAAAACATACGTATATCTAACCTAGCCTAGGACCTCCTTTTATAGGCTAAGGAGTCCTATACAATATACAATACGTAACCTACAAGATAAATATCTTTCCATATTTATCTCGATACAATAAACTAACCGACTATATAGAACTAGCAATGCTTACAATATACTATCGTGAGCTACTCAATACTACTAGCATGGTTATCTTCATCGGTGGTTACACTTCTTCATCCGTGGTTATCTTCAAGCTTGTCCGTGGTTCCATTACTTAAAGTAATTCATCATACAAGGAACCTAAAACCCAACATATTATGTGATGTTGTGACTTTTGGACCGACATGCTCACATTTTGGATCATGATTTCTTCTTATCATAGTAGCGGAAGCTTTCGTTGATTCATGATATTGGCAGCAACGTAGCAGAAGCATGGAGTGAAAATATCAGAGTCATTGATGCACTAATCATGATTTCTTTAGATATAAATGTGTTGTGTGAGCATGCGGCTATGAATTGACCGCTCCATTCTGATCAGCTGCAAACGTCGGGTGTTCCTGCATAAAACAGTTTGCAATAAAGCACACAAGAGTTTCTTTGATCACTTTTGTTGAATTGAGGTACACGCCCACGGTTCCCGTTGATCGGTAAGCATCGCTGTGATCGGGAATAATTCGAAGAATTTCCTTGATGTGGTTTCGCAATTGTTCTAGCTATTCTCAAACCGAACGTCTCAAAGAAGACAACACGGAGTGAGTGAACCGGTAATTGAGATTCACCGATTGATAAAATATATTTGAAAACAATCGTATCGCTCAATAGAAATTGTTTTTGCAATACAACGAAGGTTTTAATGAAAATCAATTATCAATCATAAACACCTTTTACTTTGAAATATTTAGGTACGATCGATGTGCTAAAGAAAAGAGTTTTTAAGCACAACGATCGGTTTTTCAAAGGTTTTCATCAATCCATAACTCGAACGTGATTGATTCAAAGATTGAATCTCCCATTGTTTTCGCTCGGTTGTCACATGGTTGATCTATTAAATAGATCTCACATGCCACCCACTGTGAGCTTGTTTGATGTTGGCTCGTAAGGCTTTCCATCTTCATTGTGAATATGTTTTCATATCACTCATATGTTCCAGTAATACCACAAGGATAATCGTGGGACTCAAGATATAATCTCTTTCCACATTGTGTGAAACAGAGAGTCTTCATTGAAAGTGTCCTAATGAGATTTATTGATGATCTCGTGGCTCTAGACTCAATTGTGCATATTTGGTTCCTATGCGGAGACTAGGGAGAGGTCTCCTTCTTCAATACCAACAATCTCTAAGCGAAAGTCAATAGATTATGTCGGTTCCCGTGAGAATGAAACAAGTCCTTTAAGAGGAACTTGAGTGGTTTGGGAAGTTGTAGTGCGGTCGTCCTTTGGGTCCATGACGTCTTGTCTTCAATACCGGCATTACCTTGGTAACTACCAAGAGTATATGTATTGAACCCGTTCATCGCCTCTAAGGTTGAATTATTGGAGGTTATTTCTTTTCACCCTTTTCATATATTCATTTCTTTTCATTCTTCAACCCTTGATTGCTTACCAAGAATTCATAACTAGAACCTTGTTGGGTTTATTCCGGTTCTAGCTCTATCTCATCCGCACTCTTCCCATATCTCACTTTTCTCCTTTTTTCATCATACCTAAAGACTTCTACACTATCTAGTGGATTGTCCCTTGGTAGATCCCTCCGGTTCTGGCGGATCATGGGAACAAATACCTAACATAACCATCCTTATATCACCATACATAAAGTAAAATTGGTCGGTCTATTTGGTATTGTTCATCTGCCATTGGAACCAATTGAAAACCGTTTGAAAATCAATCCAGATACTTGTGATATATTATCAAAGCATTTTGCACCTGAATTGTTTTTGATATTTTTAGAAAAAGCTCCCCCTCAACATATGCATCGTATATTTTGAAATGATTTTAGCACATGGAGGCAAGAGGACTTGAAAATCTCATATTTCAGAATGAAAGCTTCGATACTTCGATCGACAATTTCTAACAGATATCATCATCACTTTCCCGATCAAAGTTAGTATTTATCATACTTAGTTAAAGATATTTTAAGGGAAAGGATGTGGTTTTCAAAAAGATACTCCCCCTCAACTTGTGCAAGTGTTTTTTGAATTTTTTTTGCATGAAGAGGAAAGAGTTCTTAGAAGCACATTCACGATCATATAGCCATACTGAAACCATTAGAAAATCAATCAAGGTACTTTAATTGAAACTTAAGAAATTTTGTTTCGTACCTTGAAAATTTGTTTCTTTTGAAATGCTCCCCTCAATATGTGCTTCGAGATTCGAAAGCGTTTAGCACATATGGGAGAGTAGTATGCACATTGAGACAAAATGGTCATCTTTTATCATCTTTCATATTTATATCACATTTTATCCCCCGATCAAAAATTTCAAATCCTTTGAGATTTTGGATCTCAAGTGATTTAAATATGTATGAAATAAAGCATTTGTTGGAGAAAAAAATGTGTCCGGTTTTATATGATCTGAAGTGGACAACACTGAGGTTCCCTTTTTAGACGCAAAGGGAAACCTAAATACATAATCTAATACTATTACATACATTATAGTTGTTCATAGTTTATACACCACATTTTACAAAAAAAAAATACAAAACTACTTCCGGAAGAAGTCTTCATTCAGTTCTTTGAAGCAGCATGTAGTGACCTTCACGAAGTCTACCACCCACAAAGCTTTCAAGGCTGCGGAAGATCATTCGAGTCTTAAGTCTTCGCCTGATCGCAACAATGAAATCCTCACACCTTTTCAAATCCTCATCAGACCAGAATTTTGTTTTGTTCCACGGCTTCATATCAGTTTTGATTTCAATCACTCTAGAGTTCAATTCTTCTTCGAATATTTTGAGAGTACCATCACTGAATTTGTAGAGCTCACACAGTCTCATTAGCATGTGAGTCCCGTATCTGTCGGTGAAGATGACGGCTCTAGGAGTGTCAAGAACTCTATATTCGTGACGAAATTCATGTCCTGAGGCATTCCATTGTGGATTTGTAAGGTTGACCCAGGTTTGGTAGCTTTCCATTCCTAGCTGAAAATCCTCAACCCTTTTTCGGATGACTAAGCCCCTGATCCAAAGATTGACAGCAGCCTAGAGAGCCTTCTTCTCACAAATCGGAAGATGATTAAGGTGTCCTTGTAGGTTCAGAAGGTAGAGATCTTCAAAATCATTTGGCATCAAGTGTTTGAAGTCATTCTCTTCAATCACATGATCTTTCTGGTCTGCTCTTCGAAGAACGATCTTCTTAAGGTAATCATAGCCATAGATTGGGAAAATCTCTATACTGACAACACTTAGAATTCGTAGCTTGGATCTAACACCTTTGCGTCTTTTGTCTGATCCATGTCTCTCAATGTAGAATTGTTTCTTTTTGAACCACCAATAAGAAATACCATATGAGGCCTCGATGTCATATACATGTTCTTTGTCAGCCCAGAATTGATTAGGTACCATATGCTCAAGACCTGAATCTGTGTAGGTAGCAGCTTTCATCTTCGAAATCAATAAAGCCGGTCTTCTTTTAGTAGAGCGAGCACATAGATAGTCCAGATCACGGTTGAAGAAGAATTCAGACTGAATGGTTACTTGTCCAGGTTCACCACTAAGAGGAAGAGGCATTTTTACATTAAACCGACTAATCTGCTCACTGACTTGATCACTTAGCATCTTGTGGCATTTTTTCCATCTGATATTGGAGCTGATTGGCATCTGAGTGAAAAACCTTGATGATTTCAAAAGCTTGTCCTTCAAGATCCTTTGGAGTGATGGACGAGATTCCCTTCTGTTTACAAAACCACTTAATGAAGCTGCCCATGTCTCTAGTGGCATGAAGTAGAGAGTCTTCATATGGGGTTTTTATAGTTAGTAGAAATTGTTGAGGCCCAGTTGTTGTCGGGGATCATCGTGTCAGTCTCTGGGATGGACCATGAGGGTTCTGGAGTATGAGGTATCTCTTTGGCGAGCCAGATTTGAATTGTGTCCTTTGAAGGTGCAATTCTAGATGTGTTAGAGCGTTCGCCTGACACGTATGCATTAAACCAATCATTTTCAGACGGCTTGGGGATATGCTTGGTGGATGCATCATCGTCATCTGATTCTGACTCTGCCATGACATACGATTCTTCATGAAACACTTGATCTTTAGGAATAGAAGAGGATGTGGGTGTGAACCTTGAATCAACCGTGGTCCAAGCCGCAGATTTCTTCTGAGTATCCTGATTTCTGGATGGACCAGGTTGATTGGGAGATTTTGGTGGTGAAGATGGTGGTTGTGATGGAGCTGCAGAAGTTGTATAAGAAGATCCTCCAACCCCAAAAGTTCCAGCTCCTCCAGTTAGAGGTGGAGGAGGTGGTGGTTGCTTGGGACCTCCTGACTTATCAGTTGATTTCTCTAGAACAGTCTTTCTTTTCTTCTTGTCTTCCCTTTCTTGTATATCCTCCACAAACTGCTGATAATTATCACGTCTCATTGATTCCTCGAGTGCCTCGTATAATTTCTTATGCGTATCATCCAAATGCTCTCCTGCTTCATACATTCTTTCAGAAAGAGCTGATCTCATATCAGAAATTGGCAAGTCTTTGAATCGCTGTAATAATGGAGCCTTCATTGCCCATTCAACTGCATCTTTTATGTCAGCTTCTATTGCCTTGGTAACAATCTCATTAAGGTTAATATCCTCCAGCTTTTTGACACGACTATCAAGATTGTTGACGGCGATAGGAAAATGCTTCTCAATGGTTGCAATACATGGCATAGCCTCTTCAAGTAATTGTTCAGTAGATTTGACTGGAGGCGGTGAAGCAGGATGTGGTGAAGTAGGAGGAGTGATGGTTTCACTAATGGTGACAACATTTGATGGATCATTAGCGGGTTTGGGTGGTGGAAGTACGGTTGAATGAGGTGGTGCAGACATAGGAGGGATGGTTGAAGTGTCTTGCTGAATATCAACAGTGTACATAGAATCAGCTTCCTCTTTCTCATTATTTTTCTTAAACGGCTCGTTATCAGAGGGTTTGTCATTTAAGAACTGATCACCAAATGAGAGATCTGTATCAAGGTTCTTCAATGAGGATAGAGAACCAGTAGACAAGTTGGGTTCTTCCAAGTGCATGAATTCATCAGACCTTGTCTCAAGGTTCTCTTGTGAGTCTTTCAGCAATTCTTCTTCATCATTATGATCAGACTGCGTGTTACTTGATGCAGGAGTTTCTTATTGTGCTTCAGATACCTCCTTTTCCAATCCAGATTGTTCTTGGGCTGAAGATGATTCAACACTTCTTTTCTTCAGCTCAAATTGAGTGGTAGTTCTTGATGGTGAAGAGGATATGGTCAGAAGCATGTGAGCGGCTTGTTCGTCATCTACACCAAAGAATCCCTTTCCTTTGTCTTGTGTGATTGGAGTTGTATGGCGTGGCTCGTGTTCGAGTTCTCTTAACACGACACCTCCAACCTGGTGCTCTCACATTCGACTTTCTAGACTTTGCTTGATTCCAAGTTGTAGAGCCGCATCATCATCATCAATCAACCTCAGATACCCTCGAAACCTCCGCCTCAATGTTTTCATTTTCCACTCCTTCTTCTTTCTTTTGTGCTTACGGGTTATGGTGTCGGAAGGTTGTGACCTCCCACGCCTCTTTTAGGAAGAGCGACATAAGAAGGCCGTGAGCACAAGTAGACTTAGCGTTTTGGGTTGTGGTGGAGTGGGAGAGACATCAACATTAGCACTGGATCCGGAAGCCCTTTTCCAGTACAGGTTTGAGTGATCCGCCTTCTTAATATTGTCGATGAGAAGAATATCGTGAATTGGCAATCCAAAGATCTCTTTATCCATACCTTTAGTAACATATTTAAGGTTACCCAGAACAAATTCATCATTGGCATAATGGAGGACTGATTCACTCCTAGGATTGATGTTATGAGTCTGTTGCAAGTACTGGATGACAAGTTTTGAGAATCTGATGCTGTGAATCACAAGTTTGTTTACTTTCTTTCGTCCCTGAGCTTTATTCTGAAAGTTTGTTCTATCGGAGATAAATGTGTTCATTGACAACGAGAATTCTTCCCAGATACGTTCTGATACATCAATATTCACCCCATTGACGATACCCCATTGGATTTGCAAGATGGGAATCCTTACTTTATCAAACCCTGATGTTTTGCCTGATAAACATAAGTTGAGAACTGTTGTCATTGCCCTGGATACATGTTTCCGGTGATGATGTCAGAGGCCCTGGATATGCCAACTTGATAACCCAAACCAATCAGAAAGACTATTAGCTCTTCCGCACTAGGTGGTGGTACAGATCGTATGGTGGGGTTGCAGGGTGTGATTCCAAAGGCCTTGCTGAGAATGTCCGAATTGATCACAACTTCCTTATCATCCAACTTGCAGGTATAATGAGTCATGATTTTGTCCCATTCAATGGTGTTCCAAAATTGTTGTATGTAGATGGTGGGAATTGTGCATTGCTTGGTTAGGGCACTGAAGAAATTTGTGTTTTTGAGGATATCAATAGACACTTTGAGGGTTGGGTTTTGTTGCAGCTTTTGCAAGTCCACATAACAGTTACTTTTCCCTATCTCTACCCATTGATTCTTAGGAAAGATTTCGTCGTCTGAAAGAATATTTGGTGGAGCAGAAGATGTAATATTCTCAGCTGAGGTTGTGTTTGCCATTGAGGATCTAAGGATACACACATATAACAACAATGATTGTGAGCATGTTAGATTAGATATGGTAGTAAAGCAAATAACTTAGTAGCTTAGACAGAGATCCCATAAGCAGGTTAAAATAGATTGAGTGGCACTAGTATTGAAGACAAGTTGTTTTAGAGTCAAATTATTTAAAAGCATAGTTGCTATTAAGTAATTTCATGAGACAGGATACTCTTATGTGGATGTTATAGCAGGTTATTTGAAACAAGTTGTCATACCAAGTTACTACAAGAGAAACCAAGTACAAATTGCTCAAACAAAAGATGTTATAGCAAGTTGCTAAGAGTATGTTGTCAAGGCAAGTCGCTACAGGAAAACCTGAAACAAGTCGCTAATCATGAAATTACAATAGCAAGTCGCCTTGAAATAATTTAACATACCAAGTCGCCATTTGAGCATTGAGTTAGCAAGTCGCTAATCATGTACAGATAAGTCGCTATCAAAAATGATAGAACCAAGTCGCTACGAGATTAACAAGTTACAGACTTGTAAGTACAAGTCGCTACCAACATTAATAGTGATAAGTCGCTATGAGTTACTTAGGTATGTCGCTAAATAAGTATAAGCAAACTAACTCGCTACCAAGAATATTGGTAAGTCGCCACCAAGAACACACAAGCCAACTCGCTATGAAGAACACATCTAAGTCGCTATCTGGGACTTGTCTCAATTATCAAAACAACTCGCTAGGAAGAATGTTGTAAGTCGCTACCAAGAACATACATAACTAAGTCGCTATCAAGAATATTGGTAAATCGCCACCAAGAACATACATAGCCAGCGTCTAACATCACACTCAAATCAACAACTGCAACCTTTTCAATACTTTAAACACAAGTAGATGCGATCCATGACAGCAGATAATCACAAAGACAGGGTAACCCATAACCAAACATGATAACGATTCACATAAAGAGCCTCATTACAATGCATAATAATAAAGACAACATAAATCCAAGAGAACCAAAACTACACTAACACCATTCATACATGTAACTTTAGTTTCAGCAGTTGAATCCTTTAACAAAACTAGGTGAGTGGAATAAGATTGAAGATCAAACAGTCCGAGTAGAATCTGTTAAAGGAACGAAGTAAGGATATGCATATATATTACAAGTAAGAAATGGAGAAGGATAGATGAATCATGTACCACAATCGAATTGCAAGAGAAGAATAGCTACGAGAGAAGAAAAACACACGAAGGTCTTTTTGATTTTTTGAGATAATGAAAAAATAAAAAGTAAGTCGCTAGGGTATAGGGATAGACATTTACAAGAATACCAAGTTGCCACTTTCAGTCCCTGTAGTTTTGAGACTTCGTTAAGTAAGTCGCTAGCAAAGAAACAACCAAGTCACTAACGATTTACAAAGCAAGTCGCTAACTCAGTCTTGTTAAATAGCTATCTATTATAATTAAAAGCAAATCACAATCATATCATATTATGTATAATAGACGTTTTCAGTCCATGAACTTATCAGATTGCAAACTAGCATACATAGCATAATTAAGATGACATAATAGGATAGGCATGGCATAATAGGATAGGCAAGTTAACACATTGGACACTAAGCAATCAAGACAGAAGTGACCACGGAGAACAAGACAAGACAGAGACATGCATATGAGCACAATACATAACCAACAATTGTGTAGGTATAAACGAGATAACTTGTAAAATTCTCCCCCTCAATCAATGTCATCAATGACCATTGATTGAATTAAACCCACCCGTTATAAAACAAGAATATATCATTTGTTCGAACTTCATCTATGATCCCGTGTTATTATTGAATGACATTTCTAGGACCGTAGATGTTATCGATAACAAAGGATATATCCTTTATTAGTTTGATGAAAATGACTAAAATTATGGATTAAAATTATAGACTAAAAGTTTGAGGTAATTAATTAAAAAAAAAATTTTGAAAGAGATTTGTACACAGATTTATAAGAGCGCGTCCTGATTCAAGTCGAATAGGAGTCAAAGCACGAGGTATGTCAGTTCAGGCAAGAAACCATTCCAGAGTGAGCAATGTTCATTTCAGATGAAAACCAAGTCATGAAGTTCCTGATTGAGTTGAGCATTGTACCTGAAAAAGACTGAGAACACTTTGCACTAGAGGCACATGTAGTATTGCAAATAGATGAGTTAGTGACCTGAGTGACCTCACAGTTGGATGTTGCAAAGTGTGATCTTGGAGTGTCATTACTAGACAAGCCTTTAGGTTCAATATTTTGAAGAATTTTCTGTGGGGATCCACTTAAGGTAAGATCTAGGAATGTATGTCCGGTTGGATCTTCAAAACTTAAATAATCTACCGGTGGGAATCCATTTGAAACAACTACTAGTAGTTTTGGATGTGAACACTTCCTGTTATTACTATTTGTCCATCCGTGATTAGTTTGATTCTTAAAAATTTTCTTTGAAAATTTTCAAAATTTTATTTTTTTTAAATGTATTTTTTAAAAGGGTTTTTTTAAATTATTTTTAGTTTTATAAATTGTCGCCAAAATTTAAAATATTCCCCATTAACAAAAGTTATTCTTTAAAACCTTTAAAAATTAAATTCCTTTTTGCGTTTTTTAATTTAAACCTTTTTGGGGAAAATTTCCCAGAAATTAAATTGAAATTTGGTAAAAAGGGTTAAATTGAAAGTAAATTTTTTTCCCTTCTTTTTGAATTAAATCCTTTAATTATTAGGTTTTTGGGAAACCCGGGGCAATTTTCACATTTTAATAAAATATTGACAATTTTAAATTAAAGGGTTTTTTTAATTTTTAAATTAATTTTCCTTTAAAATTTATGAAAAGGGTTTGTTTAAAGTCTAACCATTCCAAAGTTTTTGAAAGTTTATTAAATCTAAACAAAACCGGGAAAAACCCTGTTAAAATTTTGAAGATTTTAAAAAATTTTTAAGGGGCCCCCTTTTTTCCCAAAAAAGGAAAGGCCTCCCCTTTTTTTGAAAATCGTGTTTAAAAAAAAAAGGGGTTTTAAAAATTTTAAAAAAGGGAAAAGGTTTCATAAATTTTAAAAGTAAAGTTTTGGGGTCTAAAAAATTAAAATGAAAAACCAATTTCTTTATCCCATCAAAAAAATAAAAAAATCTAAAACTTTAAAAATTTTTTTAAAAAAACCAATTAAAAGGTAAAAAAAGGGAAAAATGTTTTAAAAGAAAAATTTAATTAAATGGGAAATAACCCCAAAAAAAATTTTTAAAATTTTTATGGAAATAGGGTAAAATCCCCCCAAATTTTAACAATTTTATAAAACAAACAAAATTAAAAGCAAATTTAGAAATTTTGGGGAAATTTTTAAAAAAACGGGTTTTGGTTCCGAAAAAACCCTCCCCAAAAAGCTAAAATTTAAAAGGGTAAATTTCCCAAAATTGAACAAGAAAAATTTTTTTAACCCGGGGATAAAAAAAAAATTTTTTTGTAAAATTTTTAAAATTGGGGCCAAATTTTAAAAAACCCAAAAGATTTTCTGAAAATGAAAATTTTTAAGAAAAATCCCTTTAAAGAAAATTAAATTTCTTTTTTTTAAAAAATTTTTAAACCCCTTTTATTAAATTAAAATTTAAAAAATCTACCCCTTAAAAGGAAAACCAATTTTTTTAAATGAAATTTGGGTTTTAAAATTTTTTAAACTTTTTTTAAAAACCCTTTAAGGTATTGAGTTAAAAATTTTTTTTTTGAAATTTTTTTTTTCACACCCCGAAAATTTTGGTTAAATTTTAATTGGAGGAAAATTTTTCAAAAGGATTTGGAGAGTTAAAACCAAAACTTTTTTTTAGGGTTTTATTTAAATTTTGGTTGGGTTTGGGTTGGGTTTGGGTTTTTTTGGTTTTGGTTGGGTTTTCCCAAATTTTTTTTTAAAAATTTTAAGGGTTGGGTTTTGGAAAAATTTGTTTAACGTGAAGCTCACTAAAGGATTGAAGAATACAAACTATGAGCAACTCTATGCCTTCCTCCTTGAATGAGAGACATGCTATGTTTGAAAAAGGATTCTTAATCGGCTCAAAACCAACGAGTGGAGACAAGCTCTTCAAATGACTCAAGCGCCTTTCTACTCAAACATCGGAATCACAACCAAAGCCTCACAAGTCATACCCATGGGTAATAGTAATCACAAACTCATTCCCGATCCTATGTTCAAACAAGCGATGCCGATGCACACGTGGGAAACTTATTTAATCAACTAGCTCTTACGATTAGTCAAAACATGAACTCTCTTCCACACCAACAACAATCTCATAACCGCTTCCAATCCACATAATCAAGCCACCGCCGAGATGGGAAGGTGATGGTGCGGCAGTTCAAGAACGGCATGACGAACAAGCAAGAGGTGGAGCTGGTAGAGGTTATCTTGCAAATCGAACGAGAGGAAGGAATGGAAATCGTGGTCAAGCAAAGCCAATCAAATGTTACAATTGTGGAGGTGAGGGACACATTGCAAGAGCGCACATCACCAAAACGCCTCATAATGCCGAGTACTTGAGGATAAGATGTTGCTTGTGCAAGCTCGGGATAATGGTGCGACTTTGGATGAAGAGGAATTGTTGTTCTTGGTGAGGAAATGCTAAGACATATGATGCGTATGTGGATGAGCAACCAATTCGTGAGATATGCCATAATCATCGTAATGCCTTTCAAGTAGCCGATTGTGATGCATACGACTGATGTTGATGAAGAACCCACCGCACAAACCATCTTCATGGCTAGCATTTTTCCAATGGTCTCTCCTAAAGTCTCTTCATCACCACAAGCTCGTCCATCCAAAGACAAACTCATCTCCGAGGTATTAAAATTATACGATGAAGTTGATGAGCAAAGATACATACGAAGTACAATCAACAGTGTTTATTGAATCGATATTGAAAATATGGGTAATATCAATGTTGTCCCATATGATCAATATGTGATACAAAGTGAAAGTGAGATTGTACCAAGTGATGCATCTTCTGCGATCAATAATGATTATGTTTTGATGAATTCCACCGCATGCGCCTCGATGATTACGTAATTTTTGAACTAAATGCCTATAAAGAACGTGTTGCTATTTATGAACAACGTGCAAAATTTGAGTTGACCACCGTGAGCGTGAAATGGATGACCAAATGCGCATAACTATTAGAAAAAGTAGGTTTAGAGAAGAAGTATTAAAACAAGAGTTAAACTCCTTACAAGAAAAGCTTTCTAAACCGCTAAGCAAAAGCAAGAACTTCAAGAAAATGTTAAAATGCTTAAGCAAGAATTAGGTGCTAAGGAATCAAAACTTTTGAATGATTTTTCTAATCTAAAAACCTTGAAAACAAGCTTGAAAATAAGTTGTATGCATAAGGAAATACCATTGATCGCTCACTTAATCACTAAGCATAGAGTCTTAGCGATAAGCATAGCATTCCCTTGTTGAGGAACCAAACCAGAGGTCATTAAAAAGGCTAGAAATGCTCATAAGGTTCTTTATGATGGCAATGAAATCCTTAAACCTAGACGAAACCTAGTTGCGTTGAGTGCCTTGAGGAAGATAAGAAATCGATGAAGTCACTAGGGAAAAGATGAACAAGAAATTAGATGATCCTAAATGTAAAGAAAAGAAAATAAAGATCACACCCCATGATTACAAGAAGGAGAATTGGATTTCTTTGAACATGTTTAAGCCTCTTTGTTGTTAACACCAAGAACAAGTGTTCGGAAAAAGGATTTAGATAAGCAAAAGTTGAAAATCTTGTTGTAACAAACCCTCCCTTTAGGAAAATGCCTTGACTGATCGTGTATCCTCCAAATACACCAATGCACTTAGTACCTAGGACTATTGCCACTAAAAGCAAGACCTTAATCGGTCAATATGTTATTTTTCAACTATTTGTTGATTTTGAGAAAACTTGTAAGAAAAGGATCACACCCATCTGGTATAATCAAGGGAAAGGGTTTTGAGCAAACGAAAGAATGTTATTTAATGAAGTCATGCCTTTCTTTAAACAAATTAAAAGATCATTTTGAAAGTCTTAAAAGGGAATGAACTTAGACATTAAAGAAATGGAAAAGGAGTTTGATGCAATGATAGTTGAGGTTAGTGACTATGAGCGAGCACTAAAATATAATGAGATTGAGAGGAAGAACTTGCATACATTAAATGAGACTCTTATTACCGAATGTGTTGCTCAAGATGTGTTTTCATCGCTACAAATTGTTCTATTAATGCTTCCAATTTCATGAATTATCTGCTGTCTCGAAAGTCTCCCATGATCGTGTCATTGAGCTTGAAAAACTAATTCTAAACTAAATGAGAAAATTGAACTGGATGATCACGACAATTTGGTTAAACATTTTTCTAAACTAGAAGTTGAGCATTTTAATTTACAACTAAAATATCAACATCTTAAAGAAAATGTCAAAACTTCAAATATCAAGACATCCTCGATGCTCCGAGTTTGATGCGGTTTTCTAATTAACAAACGTGATGAATAGATTCAAGCTCATTGCAACACGATCGAAAGTTGAAAGCCCAAATATCTCAATTAAAGGGTCAAACGAACAATATGACAGCTCCCAAATGCCTCCTCCTCTAGATTCTCGAATTCTCAAACGTTTCATCTTCAAAACTTAGTAAATGCATTACAAAAGAAAAACGAAAGTTTTCTAGAAGAAAATGAAAAGGTTAAACGTCATTTCAATGAGTTATTTGAATCAATAAAGGTCACTCGTAACAAAAATAACGAACAAATAGCTTCATTGCAAAAGGAAATTGAGAATCTGAAGAGCCATGTAAAAGGGAAAATGCCAATGACCAATGGGGAGAATGGTATATCAAAGGTTCACTCTTGTAATAAATATGCTTTGTTTGTGAAATATGTCCCCCCTCATCTCAGGAATAACAAACTTGCTATTCAAACATATTTCTCATCCCTTAAGGACTGTCTAGAATGTCTTCGTGAGATTGTTGAAGAGGATAAGTTAGAGAAACCACTTGACAATGCAATTGGGCATGCATGCTTATATGCCAAACGATCTCAAGAAATTCTAGAATGCTTAATCACAATATGCCCTAAGTCCTTAGGTGAGAGAGTTAATCCTTTGATTCCGTGTTCTATGCCTAGTGCCAAGTATGATATTCATTCGATGCCCAATGTTTTGAATGTGAACTCTAGTGTGCCTTCTAGAAGTACAAATTCCAAGACTTCTAGTGTTAAGAAAGTAAACCTTAGTATGCTCGCATGTAGTTCGGATCCCAAAGACATCTAAACAGTGAAGCAAAGAGTAGCAAAACTAACTAATGTTCCCATTCCCTACAGAGTAATCGGTGACATTAAAGCGAAGCGGTCAAAGTCTCAAGATAATACAAGGAATGACAGGACCTCGCAAGCTAAGAATGTGCATTGGAAGAAAGTAGAAGACCAACCTAGGAACTTTAAGTTTGAGCCGAATAAAGCGAATCGTGTTGATTCTAGTATTTGCCATAGGCGTCGTAATTAATTCAATTCGATACTATTTGCAAACCTTGTAATGATGTCGCTTGAATTTTGCTAATCATGAATGTGGTATGAATACTTTGTCTAATAATTGTCAAATCCCGAGTGAATCTTGTCAATGAAAATATCATGCTAAGAAGGCAAAAGGCAAAGGCGAAGAAAGTTAGAAAACGGTGGAAACCCACAGAAGAACATTTAGTAAGATAGGCTATCATTGGATACCATTGGTCATAAGACTAATCGAGACAATGCCCACTAGAAAATGGATGCCTCTTGGTAGAACTATTACCTTAAGAAGTGAGCACACTTTGAATAGGGCTAATCTGAGACACTAGTACCGCAACTATTCATAATGATTCCATTGCCTTAATTTTCGATATGAATGCTTCTATTTACGATGTGGGTGTTCCAACCATTGTTACTAACCAAATGGAACCCATTCTTGCATGGGGATCCCAATTATCCGATTATCCATTCTTGTGCATGTTCAACTGCAGATCGTTCAAATCGATTACGTGGTACATGGACTCATTTGTTCAAGCATATGATTGGCGATCGGTCGCGCTCATGAACTTCATGAGCAAATTCATCGATGATTAGATTCGGAACGACCATTTCGAACATAACTGTTCTCTGTTGGTCAATTGCGATTACGATCTAGAAGTAGCCTTGAGAAAACATACTTGTTTCGTTAGAGAACTTGATGGTAAGGAACTTTTGAGAGGTTCACATGGTTCAAATCTATACACTATCTCTATCGAAGATATGATGAAGTCTTCTCCAATTTGCTTATTGTCAAAGGCTTCAAAAAACAAAGTCATGGTTATGGCATCGTCGTCTCAATCACTTGAACTTCGGCACCATCAATGATCTCTCCAGAAAGGACTTAGTTGTAGGTTTACCTAGACTTAAGTATGAAAGGGATCATCTTTGTTCAGCATGCCAATTGGGTAAAAGCATGAAGTATGCCCATAAACCCAAACCTACTAACTCATCACGAAGCTCTTCATACAATTCACATGGACTTATGTGGACCCATGAGAGTCAGAGTATCTTTGGGAAGAAATATGTGTTAGTTGTGGTTGATGATTCCTCTAGATTCACCCGGTAAAGTTCTTAAAGACAAAGGATGAAACTCCGGATATCATCATCAAACTCATAAAAGCACCGCAGGTTCGTCTTAACAAAACGGTCGTAATCATCCGAGCAGACAATGGAACCGAGTTTGTTAACAAACAACTTAGTGAGTTTATGAAAGTATTGGAATCGGTCATCAAAGAAGTGTTCCTCGAACTCCTCAATGAACGGTGTAGTTGAAAGACTAAATCGAACTCTTGTGGAAGCCGCAAGGACTATGCCGATTTACTCAAAAGTTCCAATGTTTCTCCGGGGTAAAGCCATCGCCATCGCATGCTACACCCGAATCGATCCACGATTCACACCGCTCATGGAAAAACTCCATATGAACTTATCCACAATGAAAACCTAATCTTTCATTCCTTCGTGTGTTCGGTGCATTGTGTTATCCAACTAATGAGGCCAAGATTTAGGCAAACTTAGAGCTAAAGCGGACATTGGAGTATTTGTAGGTTATGCATCAAGCAGAAAAGGATACCGAATCTACAACAAGAGAACCCGAAATATCATGGAAACAATTCACGCCACGTTTGATGAGTCGACCGGTCAAATGGCTCTGGACAATCCAGATTCAGACCCGCACTTCAAAGCAGTCCCATTGGTTCATCCTCTTGTACCTAATTCTTCTCAAAGAACTCCATATGTACCTCCATCTAAAGATGATTTAAAGAAATTGTTTGATCCTATGTTTGATGAACTTTATGATCCAAGTACTAATGAGGTGTCGATTTCTACAACAGATGCTGCTCATATTCCCGTGAATGAAGTCAATCCTTCGCTCGATGATTCGTACCAAACAGTCAAGCTAAATCACTCAAGCCCGCCACTTGTGAATGGCGACCGTAACAAGCTTAAACCGCTTAAGCACGAATGCAATGAAGATCCGGGAGTATAGTGTTTCCCAGGGTCGTTATGTCCCAAATGAGCTATGCAATGGATTATCAAACGTAAAGTGATCGAGAAATTTGAACGAAGAAAGGATCTGATGATGATTATAGCTACAGAAAAAGCCAACAAATTACAACGGCTTGAATGCAAATTAAAGGAAATTAAAAAGATAAAAACTATTAAATAAACGCTATCACTATTTTTTAAAATGATGTTTTTGTTTTTATGTTTTTACAAAACTGAAATAAAAACTATGCGACGTACAAATAAAAACGTGAAACTAAATCAATATTAACCCTAAAAATATGAAAATGATATTTTTACAATACTAATGATAAAAGAAAATTTATAGAAAAATAAAATTATTTTTATAACTAATTATCTAATTATTATTAATTAAAAACTATTTTTAACTATTAAATAATAACCTAAATTACAAGAAAATATGAAATAAAGCTAGAAAAATAAAATTAAGACTTAGAAAAACCTAAAATATCAAAATAGAATTTTCAAAACTATTTTTGTAATTTTCTGATTATTTTTGAATTTTCTAGGAATTAAAAACTATTTAAAACTAATTAAATGGCTTAAAAATATAAATTTAACTAAGAAAAATCTAGAAAAATATTTTTTTGTCTTTTTATATTTATCTAAACTTAAGAAAATGAAAATTATTTTTTGAAACTTTTCTTAATTATTTGTATTTAAAGCTAATTAAAATACTTAAAAACTAATTTAAATCAAGAAAAATAGCAAACCAACTTGGAAAAATCTGAAAATTTCAGGAAAAGTCTAAAATTATATTAGGAATCTAGGAAAATTAGAAAACAAGTGCTTATGTGCAAGAATATGAATCGATGTGCCAAGTGCTTATAAATAAGCACTTGAATAAGCTAAATGGAGACCAACAAGCATCAATCTGTTAATGAAGCTCTAATAAGCTAAAAGAACATAAATGGAACAAGTTTTAACTATCCTAATCCTCTGAGATGCACAAAACACAGATTTGATTATATGAGCTTTAAGCTAAAAACAGAATTTAGGTGCCCACTTTGGGCTTAAAAATAAGCAACACAATAAGCTAAAACCTAAAACAAAATAAGGAGACCTAAACTAGACCTAGCTGGGAGCTTGCAAACCAAAAACCAAGCTTAGACAAGCTATTGTGACCTCTGTGCAAGGGCTGCAAGATCTGCACAAGACCTGTGCAGATCAGTGCCCTGCACAGGGCACTTAAGCCCAATTTGACAAGCCAGTTTGAGCTTATAGAAAAAATTGCAAAAATCTACTAAAATAGCCATAAGAAATTAGACCAGGATGACTTTTTAAAATCACTAGTTTCATTGAATTTGACTCAAAAATGAGCCCAATAAAAATCACCTTAGAGTGGCCAAAACTGAGATTTTGCAATTTTGACTTTTGAAGAAAAAGTGAAATGTTGACTTAAATCAGATTTGAAGCTAATTTATGGACTGATAATGATGTATTATGATGAAATGAAGTTACTGAAAGCTATGTTTATTGATTCTTAACACAAATCAAGCTTTTGATTCTTAAAAACTCTAACAGTGAAGCATATAAGACAGATTAGAGTGGATATTGACTTTGGAGCTTTGTAGGCACAAGTAATAAACTCAAATAAGTTCAAAAGAGTTATATAAACTTAAAACAACAAACACTAACTACTGCACTGTCTTCTAATACAGCTTACATGCACAATCCAAACACCCTTTTAAAACTGAAATGCAAACTTAAACTGATAAGAACACTGAACTAGATAGTACCATTGATCAAACTGAGTTCTCATGACCATATTACAACTATATAAACACATTTTAACTAGTGGTGACTACAGATAAACATCCAAGCATAAAATGCAATATTGAAAAAAAGATAGGAAATGAGAATAGAACTCACATGAGTCCAACTGTGTTGCAGGCCAAAACCAAACCCAAACCTACACTACCCTAACCTATTTCAACCCAATTCCAAGCTGCATCAACCCAATATCCATTTCCTTCTTCCATTTTTGCCCATTTTGACTTTCATTGACCATATTCCAAAAATGCTTGAAACTTGATTATAAGCTTACAAAAAGCTATTATAAGCTTATATAAGCTTATATGAGATTAAAATTGAGCTGCTAAAAGCTTTAACAAAAGGGTTTGAAAATAGAAATCTCAACAGTGAACATAAAGGATGGAAATTGAACATTAACTTAAATTATCACTTAAACAGAGTTGCAAAACTCTTAAATACTTTTGTTTGAGACAAAATGAACTGGAAATTACAACTGCAAACTATTTAAGACATGATAATAAGAAAAACGACATACACTTAAGAAAATAAAACTAACTAACTACTCTCTTGTTGCTTCCTCTTGCCTTTTATACACCCAAGCAGTTTCTCTCACCTATATGAATAGTTCCCAGCAACAAAATTGACCATTGGATGTCTTGGTATCAATCTAGGCCGTTTGAGCATTTTGGCGCCAAAACTGTATTTAACAGTTGGGTTGAGTGTTAGGTACAAAGGGTGCATTAAATGCACCTTTGGAGTGTTGTGAGGTGGAGGGGGTAGGAATGATGATGGAGGTGGGGGTTGAGTGTGTAGGCTGGAGTTGCAGGCACAAGTGATGATGGTGGATTGGTGTACCCGTGAATGAGGGAAATGAGGAGTCAAAGGCATTTGACCGGGCTTATAATAATAGGGAAGGGTCCAAAATGCAATTGGCAGGGGTCAAATGGGTTAGTGGCAGGGTCACAATAGGTTTTGACAAGTCCAAGTGGTAGTGAAGGGGTCTAAATAATCAAGGGACTTCATTTGTAATTTCTGAAACTGTAGGGACCTAGGCTGCCAATAACTCAAAGTTGCTCCAAGGACTGAAATTGACAAGTGTTAATATTACAAGGACCAAAGCTGCCATTTTCAGATTTTCCAGGGACCATTTTTGCCAAATTTCAAAGTTGGAGGACCAAACTTGTAATTTTCTCAAACTTTTGATATTTTTCACCAAAGGACTAAATTTGACAAGTTATGATATTAAAAGGACCTTTGGTGATTTTTCTTTTGAAATTTTGACTCGGGGACTATTTTTGACAATTTTAGAAACTTGGGGATGAACTCGCCAATTATGCAAACTTTGCTCATTTTTCATCCGATTTTGAACATTTTGCATCCGAAACATATAAAATGAAATTTTGGAATATTTTCAGATTTTGATGCATTTGTGAGCATTTTAAGTGTTTTGCAATTCAGATTGACCCAAAATGATGAGTATTTACACACTCATCACTCAATATCATTTAGTCAAGAAGTCACCGATCCTTGATCTCATCAACAAATCATCATTCTTCAAATGTACATCATGGAACTGTTTCGCATCTATGATGAAGTTAATCCTTTGCTACTCCTCGAAGATGCTCAATTTGAAAACATATTTGCTCCCTGAATCTTCATCGAACCATCTTCCTCGGGAGACATCGACACTGCTACTTGGGTCCTCAACAACTACCACATGAACACCTCGAGAAAATGGACTCACGATCATCCGTTAGACAACATCATTGGAAATCCCTCTCGTCCAAGATACACACGGAAACAACTTGCAACCGATGCCTTATGGTGCTTCTTCAACTCCGTACTCTAAGATCGAACTAAAGGATGTTAAAGCGCCATGAATGAAGACAATGGTTCAATGCTATGCAAGATGAAATTCATGAGTTTGATCGACTCGATGTATGGAGTTAGTACCGCCCAGATTATGCTATGATCATTGCTCTAAAATGGATCTTCAAAGTGAAACTTGATGAGCATGGTGATGTGTTGAAGAACAAGGCTCGATTAGTTGCTAAAGGATACCGCCAAGAGGAGGGTATTGACTTTGAAGAATCTTTGCTCCAGGTTGTTCGAATCGAGGCAATCGAATCTTTTGGCTAATGCTGCTAGTAAGAACATGGTAGTCTATCGATGGATGTAAAGACGGCATTTCGAACGGAGATCTTAAAGAAGTCGCTCACGCCACCAACCAGGAAGGATTTGTGAATCAAGAGCATCCTACTCACGTTTATCGCTTAAAGAAGGCTCTTACGGTTTAAAGCAAGCTCCAAGGGCATGGTATGATACGCTATCAAAGTTCCTTCTATCTACCGGATTTAGCAAAGGAGCGATTGATCCAACATTGTTCACCAGAAGTCGTGCAAACATTTAATTCATGTTCAAATTTATGTTGATGATATCATCTTTGCCTCGACTGACCCCAATGAGTGTGACTGTTTTTCAAATGAAATGGGTTCTAAATTTCAAATGTCAATGATGGGACAAATGTCATTTTTCTTAGGACTACAAATTTCACAAAGTCCCGGAGGCATTTTCATAAATCAATCTAAATATGCAAATGAGATTTTAAAGAAATTTGGATTTGATTCAAGTGACCCGTTGACACTCCCATGATTGAACGTATTCAAACTAGATGAGGACCACTCGGGGATCATGGTAGACCAAACGAAATATCGTAGTATGATTGGATCCCGATGTACCTCACGCCTAGTAGACCGGACATCTTGTTCATGTTTGCATGTGTGCTAGATACCGTGCTAAGCCTACTAAAAAGCACCTTGAAGCGGTTAAACGGGTCTTTCGGTATCTCCAAGGAACCATCAATATGGGACTTTGGCACCAAGGACACCGCTATGTCACTAACGACCTATGCAGATGCCGATCATGCAGATGTCAAGATACTCGTCAAGCACGTCGAGGTTCACGTTTTGGGTGATAAGCTTGTGAGTGGTCTTCAAAGAAGCAAATGAGTACTTCTATTTCCTCTGAGGTTGAATACATAGCCATGTCATCTTGTTGTGCTCAAATCCTATGGATGAGATCTCAATTATCGACTATGGCTTTGAATTTAACAAAATCCTCCACATCGTGATAATAAAGTGCTATTTGCTCTCATGCAACAACGTACAACACTCAAGAGCAAAGCACATCGACATTCGACATCATTTCATCGGGAACAAGTGGAAAAGGTGTGGTGGAACTCTATTTTGTGAGGTCCGAATACCGGTTAGCGTGACCTCACCAAAGCTCTTCCTAGAGAACGTTTTGAGTTTATTCTTCCACGACTTGGCCTTAAAAGCCTTCAACACGAAACACTCAAACGCCTTCAAGAGGAAGAAGAGGAGTAAAGGTTTCCTTCATCTATCTCTTGTAAATATCTTTTCGAAAAGCAAAATACAAAATTACAAAACCTTCAAAAAGAAAATAGAAAATATAAAACTTTCAAAATCCATAAAATTGAAAAATCTTGAAAAATTCAAAAAATATATATATTGTCTTTTTGTCATGTTTTTCTCGATTCGATAATATTTACGGTCTTTGTGTTGTCATTCAAAGAATGATACGGGACTTTAGATATTGTTCGAATTTTTATTTTAAAAAAAATCAAAAAAAAATCAAAAATATTTTGGGAGAAAGAGAATAAAATGGTTTATTGTCATTTCGTGCAAGAACCGCTTTTAAAGAAAGAACAGAGCCATCTTGTATCATGTTTTCAAAATTCCATGCTCGATTCTATAAACATTTATCTGCTTGAAAACTAAGCGCTTTGAAAAATAACTCGGACTCTATTTTTGATAATCATCCGGACTTATTTATCAAAATATCTATCTCAATCAACAACCTATGTCATTGATTGAGGGGGAGAATGATTTCAATTAAATTAAAAAGTTATTTGATAATTGTGATCGGGGGAGAATGTGTGATTTAAATTGGATTTAAACTGATAATTCGGTAAATGGTTTTATAAGGATGTACAAGCTCTCCTTCCCACATGTGACAAACGATTTCAAATTTTCCATGCACATGTTGAGGGGAGCATCTATCTTAAACCTATGATTTGAAACGTGATCACTTATCTCAATGTGCGTGTTCCTCTAGTATGTGCAAAACTTTTTCAAATCTCGAGGCACATATTGTGGGGAGCAAATTATGAAAACCTCATCCTTCCCCAAAATGCTTTATCTACTTGATTTGATCAGGAAGTGAGGTTGATATCTTTAGAAAATGTAATCAAAGAAGTTAATTCTTCCTCTTGCCTCCGTGTGCAAAACGATTTCAAACATTTGATGCACATGTTGAGGGGAGCACTTGTTCTAAAAATATCAAAACAATTCAGTACAAAATGTTTTGATAATATATCACAAGTATTTGGATTGATTTTCAAATGGTTTTCAATTGGTTCAAATGGCGGATGAACAATACTAAATTGACCGACCAAATTTACTTTATGTACGGTGATATAAGGATGATAAGGTTAGGTATTTGTTCCCATGATCCACGTAATCGGAGGGATCTACCGAGGACAATCTACTAGTTAGTGTAGAAGTCCTTAGGTATGATGATAAAAGGAGAAAATGAGATATGGGAAGAGTGCGGATCGAGGCAGAGCGAGTCTTGGAACAAACCCAACAAGGTTCTTGCTATGAAGTCTCGTAAGCATGAAGGGTTGAAGAATGAAAAGAATTGAATGAGAAAAGGGTGAAAAGAAATAGCCTCCATTTATTCAACCATAGGGCGTAAACCGGTACAATTCATATGCTACTCGATGGTAACATTGGTATTGAAGACAAGAAGTCATGGACCCAGTGACGCCTGCACTACAACTTCCCAAACCACTCAAGTTCCTCTTATAAGGGCTTGTTTCATTCTCATGGGAACCTACATAATCTATCGACTTTCTCTTAGAGATTGTTGATATTGAAGAAGGAGACCCTTTCCTAGTCTCCGCACAGAACCAAATATGCACATATTGAGTCTAGAGCCACAAGATCATCAATAAATCTCATTAGGACACTTTCATTGAAGACTCTCTGCTTCACACAATGTGGAAAGAGAGATTTTATCTTGAGTCCCACGCATTATCCTTGTGGTATTGCTGGAACATCCGAGTGATATGCAAACATACTCACAATGAAGATGGAAAGCCTTCGGAGCCAATATCAAACAAGCTCCACGGTGGGTGGCATGTGAGATCTATCAAATAGATCAACCATGTGACAACCGAATGTAAACAATGGGCGATTCAATCTTTTGAATCAATCTCGGTTCAAAGTTATGGATTGACGGATACCTTTGAAAACCGGTCTTTGTGCTTAAAACTCTTTTCTTTAGCAAATCGACCGTGTACGGATATTTCAAATCAAAAGGTGTTTTATGATTGATACTTGATGTTCATTAAACCTTCGTTGTATTGCAAAACAATTTCTATTGAGCAATACATGATTGTTTTCAAATATCTTTTCATCAATCGGTGAATTTCTATTCATTGGTTCACTCACTCCGTGTTGTTTTCTTTGAGACGTTCGGTTTGAGAACGACTAGAGCATTTGCGAAACCCATCAAGGAAATTCTTCAATTATACCGATCACAGTAAGATTGTATCGATCAACGGGAACCGTGGGCGTGTACCTCAATTCAACGAAAGTGATCAAAGACACTTTCATGCGATTTATTGCTAATCGTTGTATGCGGTCGTCCCCACGCTTGCACTGATCGTAATGAAGCGGTCAATCCATAGCCGCATGCTCATTTATCACATTCATCTCAAAAGAAATCATGATTAGCGCATCAATGACTCGATATTTTCACTCCATGCTTCGCCATCGCGCCAATATCATGTATCAACGAAAGCTTCCGCTACTCGATGAGAAGATATCATGATCTAGAATGTGAGCATGTCGGTCCGAAAGTCACAACATCACATAATACCAACACCACAATGGATGTCTCGAGATTTTGTTACCGATGATCTCAAAAGTCGGCTTAAAATTATTATCACGTGGATCAAGAAAGACCTCCACTTGGATTAACCAAACATGCAATGAGTGGAATCAATGAATACGAGCTTGAGCAAAGTACTACATCAAGAATGCAAGAACAATTGTGAATGTAATATCCGTTTGTATTCAATGTAATTTTAGTATATGTTTGAGGTGACCTCCTTGGGAGATTGTTAGGAATTAGAAATTCCGGTATTAAAGAGTCGGTCACCTCAAGTATATGTAATCGTTAGAAAGCTCGTAGACGTAGTTCATTTAAGTTAAGTAGTATTTAGTTTAGTAACACCGTGGAGGACTGGACGGGTCTTTACCCATCAGATGCCCGATCCACACCCGTTGTGTGGCGTTTTATTGTAAGACTATAAATACTCTCTACCTTCCAAGGTAGAGAGTTGAGCTCATAATAAGATTTTTCTTTCTCTCACTAAAGTTCCCAAACCTCTAACTTTCTCTCTAAACATCATCTTATACGCCACCTTGTGTGCATGGTTTGATGTGTATGTGAAATCCAATATCCTACACATAGGCAATCTAAAAGTCTATGAGCTTGTCCTCGCTAAAGATTCTGAAGCCTCAAAGGTGAAAGAGAAGCACAAATCTCTTGCCTTTAAAGCCAAGAAGGTGTCAAGCGATGAAGAGAACTCCTCTTCGGATAGTGATGACGATGTAAGATATAACTTTTCACATACACATCAAACCATAACACAAGGTGGCGAATAAGATGGAATTCTAGAGAGAAAGTTAGAGGTTTAGGGAACTTAGTGAGAGAAAGTGAAAGATATTATTATGAGCTCCAACTCTACCTTGGAAGGTAGAGAGTATTTATAGTCTTACATAACTCGCCACACTTTGGGTCATGGATCGTGCATACAGGTTTGGGTAAAGACCCGTCCGTCCTCCACGGTGTTACTTAACTAAATTACTACTTAACTTAAAAGAACTACGACTACGAGCTTTAACGACATATACTGAGGTGACCGACTCTTTAATACCGGAATTTCTAATTCCTAACAATCTCCCTAAGGAGGTCACCTCAATAATGTACCAAAATTACATTGAATACAAATAGATATGACATTTAACAATTGATCTTGCATTCTTGATGTAGTCCTTTGCTCCTAAGCTCGTAGTCATTGATTCTTCACAATGCATGTTTGGTTATTCCAAGTGGAGGTCTTTATCGATCCACGTGATGATAAGTTTGAGCCATCTTTGGAGATCATCACTATCAAAATCTCGAGACATCCATTGTGGTGTTGTGACTTTGGGACCGACATGCTCACATTTTGGATCATGATTTCTTCTCATCGAGTAGCGGAAGCTTTTGTTGAGTCATGATATTGGCGCAGCAGAAAGCGTAAGCTTGGTGTGAAAATATCGAGTCATTGATGCACTAATCATGATTTCTTTTGAGTTGAATGTGTTAAGTGAGCATGCGGCCGTGGATTGACCGCTTCATTCGATCACCGCAAACGCCGGGCGCATCGCATACAACAGCTTAGCAACAAATCACACGAAGTGTCTTTGATCACTTTCGTTGAATTGAGGTACACGCCCACGGTTCCCCGCTGATCAAGACATGTACCGCCTGTGATCGTATAATTCAAGAATTTCCTTGATGTGGTTTCGCAATGTTCTAGCTGTTCTCAAAC
The DNA here is from genome assembly GCA_022545495.1 of Chrysanthemum lavandulifolium. Classification (NCBI taxonomy): domain Eukaryota; kingdom Viridiplantae; phylum Streptophyta; class Magnoliopsida; order Asterales; family Asteraceae; genus Chrysanthemum; species Chrysanthemum lavandulifolium. Next base: position 236,024,095 of record CM040244.1, on the reverse strand, counting down.
CGAACATCTCAAAGAAGACAACACGGAGTGAGTGAACCAAATAATTTTAAGTCCACCGATTGAAGAAAAGAGATTTGAAAACAATCGTATTGCTCAATAGAAATTGTTTTTGCAATACAACGAGGGTTTTATTGAAAATCAATTATCAATCATAAAAATACCTTTTGGTTTGAAAATGAGTACACAATCGATGTGTCAAGAAAAGAGTTTTAAGCACAAAGACCGGTTTTCAAAGGTATCCGTCAATCCCTAACTCGAACCGTGATTGATTCAAGAAATTGAATCGCCCCATTGTTTCGCTCATTGTCACATGGTTGATCTATATGATAGATCTCACATGCCACCTACCAGAGCTTGTTTGATGTTGGCTCCGAAGGCTTTCCATCTTCATTGTGAATGTGTAAACACATCACTCGGATGTTCCGCAATACCACAAGGATAATGCGAGGACTCAAGATATAATCTCTTCCACATTGTGTGAAAAGAGAGCCTTCATTGAAAGTGTCCTAATGAGATTTATTGATGATCTCGTGGCTCTAGACTCAATTTGTGCATATTTGGATCCCGTGTCGGAGACTAGGAGAGGGTCTCCTACTTCAATATCAACCATCTCTAAGAGAAAGTCGATAGATAATGTCGGTTCCCGTGAGAATGAAACAAGTCCTTTAAGAGGAACTTGAGTGGTTTGGAAAGTTGAAGTGCAGCAAGGCCACCGGGTCCATGACGCCTTGTCTTCAATACCGATGTTACCATCAAGAGCATATGAATTGAACCCGGTTTCGCCCCTAAGGTTGAATAAATGGAGGCTATTTGTTTTCACCCTTTTCTCATTCAATTCTTTTAATTCTTCAACCCTTCCGTGCTTACCAAGACTTCATAGCTAGAACCTTGTTGGGTTTATTCCAGTGCTAGCTCGCCTTAGTCCGCACTCTTCCCATATCTCATTTTTCTCCTTTTATCATCATACCTAAGGACTTCTACACTAACTAGTGGATTGTCCTCGGTAGATCCCTCCGCTCGGCGGATCATGGGAACACATACCTAACCTTATCATCCTTATATCACCGTACATGAAGTAAAGTTGGTCGGTCTATTTGGTATTGTTCGTTCGCCATTGGATCCAATTGAAAACCATTTGAAAATCAATTCGATACTTGTGATATATAATCAAAGCATTTTGTACCGAATTGTTTTTGATATTTTAGAACGAGAACTCCCTCAACATGTGCATCAAATATTTGAAAGAAATTTTGCACACGGAGGCAAGAGAAAGAATTAACTTCTTTGATTACCATTTTCTAAAGATATCAACATCGCCTCAATGGATCAAGTAAATATGGCATTTCCGGAAGGATGAGGTTTCCATAATTTGCTCCCCTCAATATGTGCCTCGAGGTTTGAAAAGAGTTTTGCACATACTAGAGGAACCCGCATATGGGATAAATGATCACGTTTTAAATCAAAGGTTTTAAGATAGATGCTCCCCTCAACATGTGCATTGAAAAATTGAAATCGTTTGTCACATGTGGGCGGATAGCATGTACATCCTATTATAACCATTTACCTAATTATCGCTTTAAACCAATTTAAATCACACATTCTCCCCGATCACAATTATCAAATCATTTGAAATTTGTGATCTCGTATAGATTTAAATTGATTTGAAAGCTTTAAGGAGAATTGTGACTTGATTGTGAAAGCGTTTGAACCGATAAGGATCGGATTTTAAGACTTTAAACTCCATTTATAAAACATGCATGTATATCTTTTGAAAACAAATTTTAATGCCAAATAACTTTTAATTTAATTGAAATCATTCTCCCTCAATCAATGACGAGGTTGTTGATTGAGAGATAGAGATTTTGACAAATAAGTCCCGATGATTATCAAAATAGAGATTGAGTTATTTTTCAAAGCATTTAGTTTTCAGCAGATAGTAGTTTATAGAATCGAGCATAAGATTTGAAAACTTGGTAAGATATGGCTCGTTCTTTCTTTAAAACCGGTTATTGCTCAAGATGACAATAAACCATTTCTCTTTCTCCCAAAAATATTTTTGATTTTTTTTTGATTTTTTTTTTTTTTTTTTTTTTTTTTTTTTTTTTTTTTTAAAGAATTCGAACAACATCTAAAGACCCGTGTCATTCTTTGAATGACAAAGACAAAGACCGTAGATATTATCGAACCGTAAGAAACATGACAAAATGACAATATTTTTTTTTTTTTTTTTTTTTTTTTTTTGAAGAATTTTCAAAATTTTTTTTTTTTTTTTTTTTTTTTTTTTTTTATGGATTTTGAAAGTTTTATATTTTTCTATTTGATTTTGAAGGTTTTATAATTTTGTATTTTGTTTTTCAAATATATATGTACATGAGATAGATGAAGAAAGACCTTTACTCCTCGCCTTCCTCCTCAAGACGTTTGAGAGTTTCGTTGAAGGCTTTTCAAACCAAGACGTGGAAGAATAAACTCAAACGTTCTCTTGGAAGAGCTTTGGTGAAGATGTCTCGCTAACCGATATTCGACCTCACAAAATATAGTTCCACCACACCTTTTTCCACTGCTCCTCGATGAAATGATGTCGAATGTCGATATGCTTTGCTCTTGAGTGTTGAACGTTGTTGCATGAGAGAGCAATAGCACTTTTATTATCACAAGACAGAGGATTTTGTTGAATTCAAAGCCATAGTCGATAATTGAGATCTCATCCATAAGATTTGAGCACAACAAGATGACATGGCTATGTATTCACCTCTCAGAGGAAATAGAAGTACTCATTTGCTTTTTGAAGACCACCACAAGCTTATCACCCAAAACCGAGCACCTCCCGACGATTTCGACGTGTATCTTGACAACCGCATGATCAAGATCTCGTGATAGGCCGTTAGTGACATACCGGTGTCCTTCGGTACCATAGTCCCATATTGATGGTTCCTTGGAGATACCGAAGACCCGCTTAATCGCTTCAAGGTGCTTTTTAGTAGGCTTAGCTCGGTATCTAGCACACATGCACACAGAGAACAAAATGTCCGGTCTACTAGCGTGAGATACATCGTGATCCAATCATACTCCTATATTTCGTTTGGTCAATCATGATCCCCGAGAGGTCCTCATCTAGTTTGGTTCGGTCAATCATGGGGTGTCAACAGGTCACTTGAATCAAATCCAAATTTCTTTAAAATCTCGTTGCATATTTAGATTGATTTATGAAAATGCCTCCGGACTTTGAGAAATTTGTAATCCCAAGAAAATGACATTTGTCCCATCATTGACATTTGAAACTTTGAACTCATTTCATTTGAAAACGATCACATTCCATTGGGTCACGAGGCAAAGATAATATCATCAACATAAATTTGAACATGAATCAAATGTTTGCTCGACTTCCGGTGAACAATGTAGGATCAATCGCTCCTTTGATGAATCCGTTGATAGAAGAAACTTTGACAAATGTATCATACCATGCCCTTGGAGCTTGCTTTAAACCGTAAAGAGCCTTCTTTCGACGATAAACGTGAGTAGGATGCTCTTGATTCACAAATCCTTCAGTTGGTCGACGAGACGACTTCTTTAAGATCTCCGCTTAGAAATGCCGCCTTTACATCCATCCGATAAACTACCATGTTCTTACTAGCAAGATTAGCCGTAAAGATTCGATTGCCTCGATTCGAGCAACGGAGCAAAAGATTCTTCAAAGTCTATACCTCCTCTTGACGATATCCTTTAGCAACTAATCGAGCCTTGTTCTTCAACACATCACCATGCTCATCAAGTTTTACCTTGAAGATCCATTTTAGAGCTATAATCATAGCACAACTGGAGTGTACTAACTCCCATACATCAAGACGATCAAACTCATGAATTTCATCTTGCATAGCATTGAACCAACTATCTTCATTCATAGCGCTTTTAACATCTTTTGGTTCGATCTTAGATAGTACGGAGTTGAAGAAGCACCATAAGGCATCGGTCATGAGTTGCTTCGGGTTGATACAGACGAGAGGATTTCCAATGATGTTGTCTAATGGATGATCGTGAGTCCATTTTCCGAGGTGTTCATGTGGCATTTGTTGAGGAACCAAGTAGCCGAGTCGATGTCTCTCAAGAAGATGGTTCGATGATGATTCGTGAGTAGCAAATATGTTTTCAAATGGAGCATCTTCGTGAGTTGCAAAGGGATTAACTTCATCATTGGTGCCGTAAACATTTCCATGATGTACATTTGAAGAGAGATGATTTGTTGATGAGATCAAGGATCGCAGCAGTGCTTCTTGACTTACGATATAGAGACCGATGAATTGACTTCATTCATCGGAATATGAGCATCCTCTCGTTGTAGGGATCAAGACCTCATTAGTAGTAGACTCACACAGTTCATCAAACATGGGATCAAACAGCTTTTACATCATCTTCGATGGAGGTACATATGGAGTTTCTTGAGAGGAGTTTGGAACAAGAGATGAACCAATAGGACTGCTTTTGAAGTGCGGGTCCCGAGTGGAGTGTCCAGAGCCATTTGACCGGTCACCATCAAACGTAACGTGAATTGTTTCCATGATATTTCGGGTTCTTTTGTTGTAGATTCGGTATCCCTTTTGTTGGGTGCATATCCTACAAATACTCCAATGTCGACTTTAGCTCTAAGTTTACCCAAGTCTTGACCTCATTAGTTGGATAGCACAAGGCACCAAACACACGAAGGAAAGATAGATTAGGTTTCTGTTGTGGACAAGTTCGTATGGAGTTTTTCCATGAATGGTGTGAATCGTGGAACGATTTTGTGTGTAGCATGCAAGTGGCAATTGCTTCAATTCGAGAAACATTGGAACCTTTGAGTAGATCAAGATTGTTCTAGCAAGCTTCAACAAGAGTACGATTTCGCCTTTCAACTACACCGCTCGCTGAGGGGTTCGTGGAACACTTCTTTGATGGTCGATTCCAACGCTTTCATAGAATTCACTAAGTTGTTTGTTGACAAACTCGGCCCATTGTCTGCTCGATAATTCGACAGCTTTGTTTAGTCTAACTCGCAATGTTTGATGAGTTTGATGATGATATCGAGTTTCATCCTTTGTCCTTAAGAACTTGACCTGTGAATCTAGAATAATCATCAACCACAACTAACACATATTTCTTCCCAAAGATATTCTCGCACCCTCATTGGTCCACATAAATCCATATGAATCATATGAAGAACTTCGTGATGAGTTAGTAGGTTTGGGTTTATGGGCATACTTCTTGCTTTTTCCCAATTGACATGTCGAACAAAGATGATCCTTTTCATACTTTAGTCTAGGTAAACCTACAACTAAGTCCTTTCTCGAAAGATCGTTGATGGTGCCAAGTTCAAGTGATTGAGACGACGATGCCATAACCATGACTTTGTTTTGAAGCCTTTGATAACAAGCATATTGGTGAAGCTCTCATCATGTCATCGATAGAGATAGTGTAAAGGTTTGAGCCACGAGTTCCTTTCAACAGCTCCTTACCATTAAGATCTCTAACAAAGTGTATGTTTTCAAGGCCACTTCTAGATCGTAATCACGTAATTGACCAACAGAGAACAGATTATGACCTAAACCTTCCACATAATACACTGAGATGACACTATCACCAACTACATAATCTCCATAACCCATAATAGCACCGAAATGATCATTACCAAATCTAATATCCCGATGAATTTGCTCACGAAGTTCATGAGCCGTGACGGTCTCCAAATATATGCTTGGAACAACTGAGTCCGTGTACCACGTAACGATTTGAACGATCCGCAGTTGAACACGCACAAGAATGGATAATCGATATTTGGGATCCCCATGCAAGAATGGGTTCCATTTGGTTAGTAGCAACAGTTGGACCACCCACATCGTAAATAGAAGCATTCATATCGATGGTGAAGTAATGGAATCATTGTGAATAGATGCAATACTAGTGTCTCAGATAGCCCTATTTACAATGTGACCACTTCTTAAGGGAATAGTTCTACCAAGAGGCATCCATTTTCTAGTGGGCATTATCTCGATTAGTCTTATGACCAATGTGTATCCAATAAAAGCCTATTCTCACTGAATGTTCTTCCCGTGGGTTTCCATTGTTTTCTAACTCTCTTCGCTTTTGCCTTTTAGCCTTTTTAGCATGAATTTTAGCATTAACAACATTAATCGGACAATTAACATCATTAGCGTAACATTTACATCACTTTCATGATTAGAAATGAATTCAAGCAATCATCGACAAGGTTTGCAAATAGTATCGTAATTCAATTAATTACAAGACGCCTATGGCTAATACTAGAATCAACACGATTCGCTTTATTCGATTCAAACTTAAGGTTCCTAGATTGTTCTTCTACTCTCTTCCAAAGGCACATTCTTAGCTTGAGAGGTCCTATCATTCCTTGTATTGTCTTGAGACTTTGACCGCTCCCTTTAATGTCACCGATTACTCCTGTAGAGGAATGGGAACATTAGTTTGTTTTACTACTCTTTGCACCACTGCTTAGATGTGCCGATCCGAACTACATGCAGTGCACTAAGGTTCACTTTCTTAACATTAGAGGTACCGAGATTAGTACTCCTAGAAGGCACATTTGAGTTCACTTTCCTAGTATTGATGGATCTAAAATCGAACTACTCACCGTGCACTACTCCTCACATTCAAACCATTGGGAATCGAGTGCATGTCATGTTTGGCCTTAGGCATTGAGCATGGAATCAAGGGTTAACTCTCTCACCTAATGTTTTGGGCATATAGTGATCAAACATTCTAAGATTTCTTGAGATCGTTTGGCATATTGGCATGCATGTCCAATTGCATTATCATGAGGTTTTCTAGCTTATCCTCTTCAACAATCTCACGCAGCATTCTAAGCAATCCTTAAGGGATGAGAAATATGTTTGAATGGCAAGTTTGTTGTTCCTTAGGTGAGGGGGACATATGTCACGATAAAGTAGATTTATTCCCGAGTGAACCTTAGATACAACATTCTCCTCATTGATCATTGGCATTTTCCTTTACCCGACTCTTCGATTCTCAATTTCCTTTGCAATGAAGTTATTTGTTCGTTGTTTTTGTTACGAGTGACTTTAATTGATTCAAACAACTCATTGAAATGACGTTTAACCTTTTCATTCTCTTCTAGAAAACTTTCGCTTTCCTTTTGTAAAACATTTACTAGGTTTTGAAGATGAAACGCTTGAGAATTCGAGAATCTAAAGAGGAGGCATTTGGGAGCCTCGTCATATTGTTCGCTTGACCCTTTAATTGAGAGATTTGGGCTTTCAACTTTCTCGATCGTGTTGGACCGAGCTTGAATCGCTCATCACGTTTGTTAATTTGAAAACTCGCATCAAACTCGAGCATCCAAGATGTCTTGAAATTTGAAGTTTTGACATTTTCTTTGAGATGTTGATATTTTAGTTGTAGATTAAAATACTCAACTTCTAGTTTAGAAAAATGTTTAACCAAATTGTCATGATCATCCAGTTCAATTTTCTCATTAAGTTTAGAATTAGTTTTTCAAGCTCAATGACACGATCATGGGAGACTTTCAGGCCACAGATAGTTCATGAAATTTGGAAGCATTAATAGAGCAATTTGAAGCGTTGAAAAGACATCTTGAGCAACACATTCAAGAATAAGATTCTCATTCAATGTATGCGTGTTCTTCCTCTCAATCTCATTATATTTTAGTGCACGCCATAATCACTAACTTCAAAGAACCATTGCATCAAATTCCTTTTCCATACCCTTAATATCGCCTTCTACCCCTTTTAAGACTCTCAAAGTGATCTTTTAGAAGTTTAAAGAAAGGCATGACCTCGCTTAAATAACATTCTTTCATTTGTTCAAAACCTCTTTCACCTTCGCTATACCAATGGGAGTGATCCTTTTCTTGCAAGTTTTTCAAAATCAACAAATAGTTGGAATATAACGATTGGCTAATTAATGTCTTGCTTTTAGTGGCAATTGTTCTAGGTACAAGATGCATAGGTGTATTAGGAGGATACACAGCTGTTTCTAGGCATTTTCGAAGGGAGGGTTTGTTTCTACAATATTTTCGCTTTCGCTTATCTAAATCCATTTTCCGTAAGACTTGTTCGGAGTCAACAAAGTCCGAGGCTTAAACTTGTTTAATGCAATCCAGCTTTTCCTTTTGTAATCGTGAGGAGAGATAATTATTTTTTCTCTTTGCATTTAGGGTCATCTAGTTTTTGTTCATCCTTTCCTAGTGACTTCATCCGATTTCTTATCTTCCTCAAGGCACTCAACGCAACTAGGTTTCGCCTAGGCTTAAGAATTTCATTACCATCATAAATCACCTTATGAGCATTTCTAGCCTTTTGATTACCTCCGGATTTGGTTCCTCAACAAGGGAATGCTATGCTTATCGCTTAAGACTCGATGTTTGGTGACCATGTGAGCAATCGAATGGTGTTTCCTTGTATGTACAACTTGTTTTCAAGTTTGTTTTTCAAAGTTTTCGATTAGAAAATCTCTTAAGAGCTTTGATTCTTTTACATTAAATTCTTGCTTAAGCATTTTCACGTTTTCTTGAAGTTCTTGTTTTGCTTAGTTGTTTTAGAAAGTTTTTCTTGCAAAGAATTTAATTCTTGTTTCAATACTTCTTCTCTAAAATTACTTTTTCTAATTATCGACGCACTTGGTCATCCATTTCCCGCTCACGAGTGGTCAACTCAAATTTTGCACGTTGTTCATAAATGGCAACACGCTCCTTATAGGCATTTAGTTCGTAGATAATGGAATCATCAGAGCACATGCGGTGTATTCATCAAAGACATAGTCATTGTTGATCGCAGAAGATGCATCACTAGGTACATCTTCACTTTCACTTTGTTTCACGATTGATCATATGGGACAATATTGATATTACCCGTATTTTCAATATTTGATTCAAAAGTTTCGTTGGTTGTACTTTGTCATGCATCCGCTGCACATCAAGATCATCATATAGCTTTAATACCTCGTAGATGAGTTTGTCCTTTGATGGGCCACTTGTGGTGAAGAAGTGACCTTGGGAGACACCATGGGAGAGATGCTAGCCATAAATATTGTGTGTGCAGAGGTCCATCATCCACATCGTAGTCGTAAGCATCGCAGCCACCGACTTGAAAGGCATTTTGATGATTGTGACCTATCTCCGAATGGGCCGCTCATCTACATCTCGCATCATAGGTCTTGGCATTGCCTTCAAGAAGAAATGCTAGCCTCTTCACTCAAAGTAGCACCATTGTCCCGAGCTTGAGCCAAGAACATCTTATCTCTCAAGTATTCGGCATTTTGTGGACGCTTTGGAGATGTGCGCCTTGCAAAGTGTCCTCACCACCACGCTTAAAGCATTTGATTGGCTTAGCTTGACCGGGTTACCATTCCTTCCTCGATTCGTTTCCAACATAACCTCTCCCGCTCCACCTCGTCCCCTGCTCATACTCGCTTTCCGAATCGGTTGCACCACGATCCTTCCATCTTTAATAGTGGCTTGATTATGTGGGTTAGATGCGCTCGAGGTTGTTGTTGGTTTGTGGAAGAGAATTCATGTTTTGACTAATGAGAAGAGCAAGTTGATTAATGATGTTACCCACGTGCATCAAGATCGCCTTGTTTGAACCGAGGATCGTGGATGAGTTTGTGATTACCATTACCCAAGGGAATGACTTGTGATGCTTTGGTTGTGATTCCAATGTTTGAGTAGAAGGCGTTGAATCATTAGACGAGCTTGTCTCTCCGGGTTAGTTTTGAACCGATTGAGAATCAATTTTTCAAACATGGCATGTCTTTCATTTCAAGGAGGAAGGCATAGAGTTGCTCATAGTTTGTGTTTTTCAATCCTTTAGTGAGCTTCACAATGTAACAAACTTGTGCCATTCGGGATTCATGTTGTTCACAAATTTTGAGTTCAATCGAATGTTAGGCATAGTCATCTTGATGTTCCTCATGTCATTCACTAACTTATGAAATCTCACATAGTACTCATAGACACTCTCATCCGGTTTCATCTTGAAGTGCTCAAATTCATCATAGAGTTGGGATTCCCTGCCTTCCATAGTTAATTTCGAACCCGAGAGAAGCATCTTAACGTTATCCCAAACACCTTTGCATCGTTGTTATGATTGATCGCCTTGTAGATGTCTTTAGGAAGACCTTGAAGAACAATGTTTGAAGCCCCGATATCCGCATCGAATCTCTTTTTCTCCTCATTATCAAGCTCATTGTACATCTTAGGTCCGTCCATTCCGTGAGACAGAGTACCATCTTCATTAGTATCAAGTATGTCTCTAGTCGTTTCAACCCGATATGGTCCTTCATCAATGGATTTGAGAATGTTTACACCATTTTCCTTTCCAAGGCAATACAACTGATTCGTTGAGCCCAAGAATCGTAGTCGGCCTGGCAAGCATTGGTGGACGAGTATCCGAGCCACCGCTTGAACATCCTCGGCAACAATGGAGATGACAGTGGGAACAGTGGGAATGTTGGTAGACATGTTAACAGATTATACGGATTTTATAACTCTATGATTAAACCGGAAATAGATTCTTTCACGGATTTTACTAAATCAAGAGAAAACCGTAAACAATCACTCAAGTTGCTAGATGATAAAGTGCTAACTCGCTACCAAATGATGCACTAAGTCGCTAGAGATTAGTGCACTAAGTCGCTAACCCTTAACTCGCTACACGCCTAAGTCGCTAGAGTCCCAAGTCGCCAATGTAAAAGCAAGTCGCTAGTAGTAACTCGCCATGCACTAAGTCGCTAGCCAAATTTGTGCAAGAATTGCCACACAAGTCGCTAGATATGCAAGTCGCTAAAGAGCAACTCGCATGCACTAAGTCGCTACCATTAAGTCGCTAACCGTAGTGGAGATTCCACTACTTGTACTTTAACTCGCTAGCTCTAACTCGCTAGCTTTTATAACTGTAAGTCGCTACCAAGAAAACAAGTCCGAGAGCTAAGTCGCTAGCTTGAAAACCAAATAACCTTCACATATCAATCCAAAACAACCCAACCAAGATGATTCAAGCTACCAAATGAAAACCTAAACACTTTTGATGATTCTAAACATAAAAGTACCAACAAAATTCAAACTTTAACACAAGAAATCAACCAAATGATGCAAAACCACTAAACTTTTTCAAACTCAAAACCACCTAAAACCACTATAAATCCAAAGATGTGCAAGATATGATCTAACCATGGCTCTTGATACCAATTGTAAGATATAACTTTTCACATACACATCAAACCATAACACAAGGTGGCGAATAAGATGGAATTCTAGAGAGAAAGTTAGAGGTTTAGGGAACTTAGTGAGAGAAAGTGAAAGATATTATTATGAGCTCCAACTCTACCTTGGAAGGTAGAGAGTATTTATAGTCTTACATAACTCGCCACACTTTGGGTCCTGTGGATCGTGCATACATATACTGGGTAAAGACCCGTCTGTCCTCCACGGTGTTACTTAACTAAATTACTACTTAACTTAAAAGAACTACGACTACGAGCTTTTAACGATTACATATACTTGAGGTGACCGACTCTTTAATACCGGAATTTCTAATTCCTAACAATTTTCCACATATGAATTCTTCAATGGAGGAAATGTGGTATTTGGAAATAGCAAAGCAAAATCATCGGTAAAGGTACGATTTATAACAAATCTCTAACCATTAACTATGTGTGTCACGTAGAAAACCTAACCTTTAACCTCTTAAGTATATGACAAATATGTGATGAAAAGTGCAACGTACTTTTTAACGAAATCGGTAGTAAGATATTGAAAAACAGTATCACTATAGGTAGAGGAATTAGGAAACATGGAGTCTATGTCATTAAAATCGGTAATGAACCTAAAGACAAACTTTGTCTTACTTCTATGGATGATACTTCGACCTTATGGCATCGAAGATTGGGTCATGCCAATATGCGACTTCTTCAATCGCTATCATCCAAATATCTAGTAAGAGATCTACCTAAATTAAAATATGAACATCTCTTTTGTGATGCTTGTAATGTAGGAAAACAAGTCCATGCTAGTCACAAAGCTAAAAACATGGTCTCTACAACTAAGTGTCTATAATTACTACACATGGATTTATTTGGTCCATCCGCTATCCAAAGTTATGGAGGCAACTACTACACGATGATTACTCTAGGTACACATGGACTAAATTTTTAAAGAACAAAACTGAAACGTTCGATTACTTTGAAATATTAAGTAAGAAAATCCAAAGACAATTAGAAAGTCCTATAGTGTCTATTAGAACGGATCATGGTAGGGAATTCGATAATGAAGTGCAATTTGGAGCCTTTTGTGACGCTAATGGTATTACTCACAACTTCTCGCCTCCTCGTACTCCACAATCGAATGGGGTAGTTGAAAGAAAGAATAGAACCCTAAAAGAAATGAGTCGCACCATGTTAAATGAGCAATCCATTCCTCAAAATTTTTGGTGCAATTCCGTTGATACATCAACGTACATACTTGATCGAGTCTTAATTAGACCATTTTTAGGTAAAACTCCATACGAGTTACTTCGAGGCAAAAAGCCTACGTTAGATCATTTTAGAGTCTTTGGTAGCAAATATTTTCTACTTAACACTAAAGATTACCTTACAAAATTTGATCCTAAATCAACCGAAGGTATCTTTTTAGGTTTCTCTCCTAATAGCAAAGCTTACGTCATATTAAATAAAGAAACAATGAAGGTTGAAGAGTCATTAAACGTAAAATTTGATGAGAGTCCACCAAAACCTACTCCACCTCTTGTCGATGACGAGATTGTCGAGAGTGAAGCTATTGAAATAAAGAAAAAGACAAACGAAGAAGAAGAACCTTTAAATAATGAAATCATCAATATTAAAGAGTCTAAAGATCACCCCGTAGATAAGGTCATTGGAAAATTAAACGAAAGAACCTTAAGGTCTCAAGTCCAAAACCAAAGTAGCTTATTTTGTTTTGTCTCAACCATAGAACCTAAGAATACACAAGAAGCCATAAAAGATGAAAGTTGGGTAATGGCTATGCAAGAAGAGTTAAATCAATTTGTTTCTAACGATGTTTGGACACTCGTCTCTCCACCTAGTAATCAAACCATAATAGGAACCAAATGGGTATATAAAAACAAGTTAGATGCAAACGGTTTAGTGTCGAGAAACAAAGCTAGACTCGTTGCCTAAGGGTATAATCAACAAGAAGGAATAGAATTTGATGAGACCTATGCCCCCATGGCTAGATTAGAGTCTATAAGAATCCTTCTTGCTTATGCTTGTGCTAATGATCTTAAGCTTTATCAAATGGATGTCAAAAGTGCTTTTCTAAATGGTTTTATTAATGAAGAAGTATATGTAGCTCAACCCCCGGGCTTTATCGATTTTGAAAAACCTAAACATGTGTATAAGTTAAAGAAAGCTCTTCACGGTCTTAAACAAGCCCCAAAAGCTTGGTATGATAGACTCAAGTCATTTTTAATCAAAAACAACTACACCATGGGGTTAGTTGATAATACACTTTTTACTAAGAAAAAGTAATCACATATAATCATTGTTCAAATATACGTAGATGATATTATATTCGGATATACTTGTCAAGACATGTGTGATGATTTATCTAAAATCATGCATGACGAGTTCGAGATGAGTATGATGGGAGAACTAAGTTTCTTTCTTGGTCTACAAATCAAACAAGTAGAAGATGGTATCTTCTTTAATCAATTTAAATACATAAAGGAGATGTTAAAGAAATTTGGTTTAGAAGAGTCAAAACCCATAAGAACATCAATGTCATCCGACACTAAACTCACAAAAGATGAAGACAAATAATCCGTTGATAACACAAAATACCGTGGCATGATTGGTAGTCTTCTACCTCACGGCTAGTCGGCGGATATCATGTTTAGTGTTTTTCTATGTGCTAGGTTTCAAGAAGATCCTAAAACATCACATCTAGAAGCCATTAAAAGAATATTTAGATACATCAAGGGTACGACTCAATTAGGACTATGGTATCCTAAGGGTACGGGGGTAGAAACAATTGTATATGCAGATTCTGAACATGCAGGTTATTATATTGATCGAAAAAGTACAAGTGGTGTATATACTTTCATGGGATGTTTTTTAACATCTTGGTTCTCAAAGAAGCAAACGGCATTGGCCATATCAACAACCGAAGCCGAATATGTCTCTGCCGGCAAAGCATGCCAACAAGCACTATGGATGAAACATGCGTTAGTTGACTACGACATTCATCTAAGTGACATAGCCATTCTATGTGACAACAAAGGTGCTATCGACTTAAGCAAAATCCGTATTGCACTCTCGCACCAAGCATATAGAGATTCTTCATCACTTAAGAGACAATGTTCAAAGGGAACATCTCTATTGAGAGGGTAGCATCCGAAGACAACATAGCCGACGCCCTCACCAAACCGTTGAAGCAGGAACAATTCAACCTACTTCGTCTTGGTCTTGGTCTCATGGAACAATCGTCGTAATTAGTTTTGTTGATCCCAGTTGAGCAAACGATCTAATATAGAAACTGACTTAAACAAAGACTTATTAAGTATCACACGGAATTTAATACTTAATCTTAAGAAGAAGAACAATGAACATTCAACACCTCAATATTATTATTAATACGAATACTCTAACCAGTATTAGGGTTTTACAACCTTGAAGTGTATCTACCTTAGATATAAAAAACATATATATCTAATCTAACCTAGGACCTCCTTTTATAGGCTAAGGAGTCCTTTACATAATACAATACGTAACCTACAAGATAAATATCTTTTCCATATTTATCTAATACAAAATATCAAACCGACTATACAAAACTAGCAGTGGTTACATTACAATATCCGTGGTTACACAATACTACTAGCCGCGGTTTGTCTTCAGCAGTGGATCCATTCTTCTGTCCGTGATTTCATCAACTCTGTCCGTGGTTCTAACACTTAGAATAATTCTTGATCCAAGGAACCAAAAACCCAACAATCCTCCCCTACACTTGATACATTCAAATAGAATTCTCAAGTTTCCTTTAAGCTCAAAACATCTGAATTGGAGGATGTAGCCAAACACTTACTAGATTTAAGAATTTTCTCATACTTCAAAGAACAAATTGTAAGCTTGACCATCATAGGGCATCAACATTTTAATACCACCAGGCTTCACCATCTGAGCAATAACTTCTGGATACTTATTCAATTGAGGATAATCACCTTCTACAAGCATATGAATAACTTCTCCAGATACAGTTAAAACATGAACTCCACAAGTTTGATATAGAAACCATCCTGTAACTTGTCCATTGCAGAGTCATTTCCATTCAGGTTCATCATGAGTAGGTTCAAACAGAATCTTCAAATGATGATAAACCATTCTCTCATGATAATCATCTGGTTGCACATCACCAAACTTATTCCTATAAAGCTCCCAAAGATTCAGCAAATCATCTCTATCAAAATACTGAAGCATCTGTGAAAATTTATTATACTTAGAAACTTCATTATTGAATCTTTGAATTTTCCAACATCCTTCACTTCCTTTAAGCTCATACTCATAAAAGATAATTTGATTACTATCTTCAATCTCTTTCAATCTTTTAGAATCAGATGTCTCCTGAATCTTAGATTTTCTCTTTAGATTACCTTTAATCCACTCTTCATCCTTTTCAGAACCCATAGGAGTAAAATTCTCATTATTAATCCTCATACACATCAAATAAAGCTCATGGATTCTTTCAAATGAACATTTACTAAGATTTTCAAGAATATGAATTCTTAATAATCTTCATCAGTACATTTCTCATCTTACGAATTGTAGGAGGTTTCTTCCTTATAACTTGCTTCTTTTCCTTACTAATCCTCCTTGCCCATTCACCCAAAATTCTAGCTCTTTCCTCATCATCTAACAATGCCCATTCTTGAGAAGTATACTCATCCTGTATTTGATTAGAAGCTTGCAGATAGTTTTCTGATTCATACCATTTAGCTAACCATTTCTGAGAAGCCTCCTCCTCATCTTGCTTTTCTTTTTCTGCAGCTGCTTCCTCTTCAGCTTGTATGCCTCTTGTATACTTGATCCGTGCCAAACCGTCAAGTTTTATCACTCAAGCCGGCCACTTGTGAATGGCCGACCGTAACAAACTTAAAACGGTTAAGACACAAACTCAATGAAGATCGGGGAGTATAGTGTTTCCGGTCGTTATGTCCCAATGAGCTATGCAATGGATCACCAAACGAATAGTGATCGAGGAATTTGAGCAGAAAAAGGATCGATATGATTATAACTACGAAAAAGCCAACAAATTACGAGGCTTAAATGCAAATTAAAGGAAAAAAAGATAAAAATATTAAATAAACGCTATCACTATTTTCAAAATGATGTTTTGTTTTTATGTTTTTATAAACCGAATTAAAAACTACATGACGCATAAAAGAAAATGTGAAACTAAAGCAATATAAATCCTAAAAATATGAAAATGACATTTTTACAAACCTAATGATAAAAGAAAATTATTAGAAAAGAAAAATATTTTATAACTATTTAATTAATTATTATTAATTAAAACTATTTTACTTATTTAATAATAGCCTAAAATACAAGAAATTATGAAATAAAGCTAGAAAAATAAAATTATGACTTGGAAAAATCTAAAATAACAAAATAGAATTTTCAAAACTATTTTTATATTTTTTCGATTATTTTGTATTTTCTATGAATTTTAAACTATTTAAAACTAATTAAATTACTTAAAAATACAAATTTAACTAAGAAAATCTAGAAAATATTTTTTGTCTTTTATATTTATCTTAACTTAAGAAAAATGAAAACTTATTTTTTTGAACCTTTTATTAATTAATTGTATAAAATGCTAATTAAAAATGCTTAAAAACTGAATTAAATTAAGAAAAATAGCAAACAGGCTTGGAAAAATCTGAAAATTTCAAGAAAAGTCTAAAATAATATAAGGAATCTAAGAAAAATGGAAAAACAGGTTGTTGTGTGAAGGATTATGAAACTGATGTGGAATGTGCTTATAAATAAGCACTTGGGATAAGCTAAAAGCTACAACAAGCTACCAACTGAGTACAGAAGTTGTAAACTGCTAAAAGTACTCAAATGAAGCTAAAACAACAGGCCTAAACCTCTGAATAGCAATCTACATAGATTTGAGGATATGAGCTTTTGTGCAAAACAGTTTGGGTGCCAAGTTTGGACTTAAGCACAAGCTTTAAAATAAGCGAGAATGAAAATGAAAAGTCGAACCTAACCTAGACACGGCTAACTACTTATGAGCCAAATATCGACCTAGACAAGCTCAAATGAGCTCAGTGCAATCCAGCAAAACCCTCGTGCAGACTCAACATCTCGAGTCAGTTGCACAGGCATCTAAACCATGTTGACAAGCCTTTTGGGGCTTCTAAAATTTGATAAAAATCAAAAATGCTAATAAGAAATAGGACCAGTGAAGTTATTGAATCCACAATTTGACATGATTTGGCCCAGAATGAGTCCAAGAAAATCTCTCTAGCTAGGCTCAAACAGATTTTTCATGGTTTTGACTTATTTTGATGAATTGAAAATTGACTTTTGTGAACTTAACAACTAATTTAAAGGATGAATATGATGTTATAGGATGAATAAAACCTAATGCAAGCTATATCTAAGATTTTTAAACACAAAACAAGAACTTGATTTACCAAAATCACAACAGATAAGCTTATGGGACAGATTTTATGGGATTTTGACTATTGTGGTTTGCAGTCACACATAAATGACTCAAATGAGTATATTTGAGCCAAACAAACTTAAACCAACAGGAATCTACCATTGCACAAACCTATAACACAGATTTGGCATTAAATCCAAACACACTTTAAAACATTGATATGCAATCAAAATGACCTAACTACTGTTCCAGCTTGTACCAATGATCAAACTGAGCTTGCTAGACCTAAAAACAACTTACTAAAACAGGCTAGAACTACCAATGATCACAGATACAAGTATAAGCATAAAATGCAAAATGGCTTGAAATTTGAAAATGAGAAACTCACTCACATGTGTCCAACTGTTATGCAGGCTAGAACCAAACCACACCTATACTAATTTAGCCTAATCCACCCCATATCCATGCTGAAACAAACCCAAATATCATCACCATTCACATTCCTTGATCAGTTTGACTTTCATTGACCATGGACCAATATTGCTTGAAAATAACTTATAAGCTTGCAAAAAGCTAAGATAAGCTTAAATAAGCTTATCTGAGCTAAAACAAAGCTACTTGGAAGCTTTAATAAAGGAATTTGAAACTAGCTTGTTCAACAGTGAACTTAAAACTTGGAATTTATATAAAAGACTTGAATTGAAACTCAAAAGCACATACAATGATGTTTTCACTTAAATGTGATACATGGAAACTAAAATTACAACATTTTAACTAAAACTAAAACATTTATTTGAAAAACGACATTAAGGAAAATAAAAATAACTAACTACTTGCTTTTCTTCTCTCTTCATCCTCTTTTTATACTCCAACTCTCTTTCTTGTCTCTCTCTGAGCTAATCCCACTTGGTTTTTGGACCATTGGATGAGAAGAGATGATTTTGGCCATTGATTGGTTTTTGGCGGGAAATGGATATTTGGCAGTTGAGGTTGAGTAAAGTGGAGTAGGGCACATTTAATGTATCTTGGATTGTTAGGAGAGGTGGGGGACATGGAAAGTGGAGACTGAGTTGGGATGATGGGGGGGAAGAGTGTTGCGAGCTTTGGCGGGGAAGAAGGTGAAAAGGAGGAAACCCGTGAGTCAAAGTGTTTGTTGGGTTTTAATTATTAAAGGGAGGGTCAAATGGTGAAGGGTCCAAAGGAGTCAAGGGTCACAATTGTTTAAGACATGGTCCAAAGTAGTTTAGGGGTTTAATAATCAAGGGACCTATTTGTAATTTCTGAAAATTGGAGGACCAGTTCTGCCATTTTCACAAAGTTGTTCCAAGGGCTGAAAATGACAAGTGTCAATAGTACAAGGACCAAAGCTGACATTTTCAAATTTCCATGGACCATTTTTGCCAATTTTTAAACTTGGAGGACCAAACTTGTAATTTCTCAAAACTTTTGACATTTTTCACCAAAGGACTAAATTTGACAACTTATGATTTTAAAAGGACCTTTGGTAAGGCTCAGAACTATTTCGACAATTTTGAAACTGGGGACCTAAAGCGCCAATTATGCAAACTTAGCTCATTTTTCATCGCTTTTGAACATTTTGCATCCGAAACATATAAAATGCAATTTTGAAATATTTTCAATATTTTGATGCATTTCGAGCATTTTAACCGTTTTGCGATTCAGATTGACCCAAAATGATGAGTATTCACACACTCATCAATCCCCACATCGAACTATTGCTAGTCCCTAGCAATCTTTTGAAAAAACTTAATGGATTTGAATCTCTTTACCAAAAGCCATTACTTCGGAGTAGCCAAATGTTTCAGTTCAAGTAAGAACCATGGTACACCGATAACCATGTGATTTTGAGCAAACCACCGACTTCCAACGGATTTGATTTGTCTTTACCGAAGCCGTTTGCTTCGGACTAGCCAACTCTTAGATAAATTATCAATATTATCTTTGGTGAGTCGATTACCAATTATGGTTTTCCATCGCCTTTACCACAAGCCATAAACTTGCGGGCTAGCCAACTCTTCACCGATTAAAGATATGGTGAGTGAATACCATACAATTTTGGGCAAATTGCAAGTCGTCAACGGATTTGAGATATCTTTACCAAAAGCCGTTTGCTCTGGATTAGCCAATCCTTATGTGTGTTAGACATGGCGGATCGATAACCATAAGTTGAGTAAGTGCAAAACACTTACTCCAAAAAAATTTTGGCCAAAATGGGGAATTGGGTGGTATAATTACATGATAAAATTCGTGAGAATTCCCCACACTTAGAAATGAAAATTCCCTCAATATTCAAAGTACCGCGTTATGCGAAACAAAGAACGAAAAGGGAAATACTACGGCCATTATTTAGCAAGGTTTTTTTTTTTTTCATGAAACTCTTATATACAACAATGGGGCAACTCCCCACACTAGGGTGGTACACACGGGTGAAAACCCATGTTTAACTCATTGTTTTGATTACCGAGTCGCTAGCTTGACTCGACCCCAATTAATTTGTTCATGGGAAGCAAGTGGAAGAGACAATCTCCATCGGACTTTCATTCAAGATGTTTGTATACACATTGAAGTACGTGAAAGTTCCACACCGATGAGATATAGAGATCCGGCTCACAAATAATAAATAAAAATGCCGGGTCAAAGATAGTGTCTTCATTCTCCAAGGAGTGAAGATGAAGAGAATCACAAGATATTTGAGGAAAGGAAGAAAGATTTTGATAACAATCAAGATCCATTCTTCATCCTCAAATGTAGACATATCGGGAGGAAGGGTGAGGTAGTATCATCAATAAACAAACTCTTATGATAGAGTACACCTTCCTCCGAGCCAATATCATCCTCAAGATCAAAATAGAAATGATCATATTCCGGAGGAGATATGTCATGAGAAAGTTCACCGGAGAACTCTTCATGAAGAGAATCATTCACATGAAGTGAAATTGTGAACTCTTGTTCCATTGTGGGCTCATCACTATCCTTAATCTGAGTATCAAAGAGTGGATTCTCATAAATTAAAGTGAATTCAGAGTCGAATTCAAATAGAGGATTAGTGAGAGTTGTTTTGAATGCTTGAGGAACAAAGTGATCAACATTCTTTATTGGACTGTTAGGGTGAGAAGTGAGTGAACGATCATTATAAGGAGACTTTCAATCTCTCCCGGATCGGCTTCAAATCAAAGATATCATCATTCCGCTCGATGAAAGTGGATTGATGTGAGCGAGTTCATCGGTGAACTCCTCAAGAAGAGGATCGATCGTGGGAGTGATGCCTCAACATACTCGATGTTTCCATAAGAAGTACAATCGTCGCTAAAATCGGAGAAAGTTTCAAAATGATCTTTTGAACACTCAAGAGGGAAAGAGAATCACACATATGATCGAAGTTCCTGTGACTCTCGGGATTGGGACAAGGTTCTCAACACTAGACTTTATGAATTCGTCCGATTCCTTTTCGTGAACAAGTGTCAAGATGCTCGTCCCCATGTTCGAGAGTGAGTGGGAGCTTGGTGTGATAGCGCTTGTTTGAGAATGAATCTCAATCATTGGGATATCAACCGATGAACTTGATGAATCTTTATAGAATGAAGGATATCAAGTGTATCCTCATCATCACCGTCATCGTGAATAAAACGAAATTGAGAGCTAGATCTGGTCGCTTTTCTTTTGCAATTGATTCCTAATAGATTTATCAAACGCAATTTGGGAATTTATTTTAGCACCGCTCACTAACAATTCTTCCATGGATTTTTATTTGGATTATCTTGGGAATGTTTACATTCCTTCAAATCTTCACTAAATCCAAAAGATCAAGGAGAAGATTTTGAGGAAGTGGCTCGGTGAGGTGGAACCTGATTCACTTGGTACCGTAGAGGTTGGTCATGATACGAAGAGTCGAATTGTTACAAGGAAATGGATTCCTTGTTTGACAATCGAGCTAAAGTGAGGACCTCCACAATATTCACAACAAGAAACCGATGTGGTAGACATGAGTCACATGTGTTGTAGTCATAATTGTTATCGTGAACCCGCTCATAGACAAGCGTGTTTCCCAATGGACAATCGTAACGGAGTGTGAACCACCACACAAGACTCACAACAAGAAAAGGCACGAGTCTGACACAAGACTCAAAGAACATTTTGTGGTAGACGATGGAATAAATCGGTTGTGTTATGGTAAGAATAGGGATCTTGGTTATAGATGCACCCGTTTCCCGACTCCACCATGCCACAACCGTAGGGGCAATTGCCACCATTATAAGGACCACCACACCATTGACAACCAAGAGGGTGAGGATAAGACATAGAAAGAATCAAAGGTTTTAGAGGGTAGGGATGAAGAATCAAAGATGTGAGAGGGTAAAGATGGATATTTTGGTATTTTGAAAACATTTTGTAAAACAAAGAATGAAAATCTTTTTGGGTTTTGATTTTAAAAGAAAATATAAACACATATGATGGTATAAACAAGGAGTGAATATTCAAATCACTAATCGCTAGACGGAAGATAATCAAGACAACTGACTCCCGAATGGCGCCTAAAATTTGATCCGTGCAAACCGTCAAGTTTTATCACTCAAGCCGACCACTTGTGAATGGCCAACCGTAACAAACTTAAAACGGTTAAGACACAAACTCAATGAAGATCCGGGAGTATAGTGTTTCCCGGTCGTTATGTCCCAATGAAGCTATGCAATGGATCACCAAACGATAGTGATCGATTTAATTTGAATAAAAAAGGATCCGATATGATTATAACTACGTAAAAAGCCAACAAATTATAGAGGCTTAAATGCAAATTAAAGGAAAAAAGATAAAAATATTAAATAAACGCTATCACTATTTGCAAAATGATGTTTTTGTTTTTATGTTTTTATAAACCGAATTAAAAACTATGCGACGATAAAAGAAAATGTGAAACTAAAGCAATATAAATCCTAAAAATATGAAAATGAAATTTTACAAACCTAATGATAAAAGAAAATTATTAGAAAAAGAAAATTATTTTTATAACTATTTAATTAATTATTATTAATTAAAACTATTTTACTTATTTAATAATAGCCTAAAATACAAGAAATTATGAAATAAAGCTAGAAAAATAAAATTATGACTTGGAAAATCTAAAATAACAAAATAGAATTTTCAAAACTATTTTTATATTTTTCGATTATTTTGTATTTTCTATGAATTTTAAACTATTTAAAACTAATTAAATTACTTAAAATACAAATTTAACTAAGAAAATCTAGAAAATATTTTTTGTCTTTTATATTTATCTTAACTTAAGAAAATGAAAACTTATTTTTTGAACCTTTTCTTAATTAATTGTATAAAATGCTAATTAAAATGCTTAAAACCGAATTAAATTAAGAAAAATAGCAAACAGCTTGGAAAAATCAAAATTTCAAGAAAAGTCTAAAATAATATAAGGAATCTAATAAAAATGGAAAAACAGGTGGTTGTGTGAAGTATTATGAAACTGATGTGGAATGTGCTTATAAATAAGCATTTGGGATAAGCTAAAAGCTACAACAAGCTACCAACTGAGTACAGAAGTTGTAAACTGCTAAAAGTACTCAAATGAAGCTAAAAACAACAGGCCTAAACCTCTGAATAGCAATCTACATAGATTTGAGGATATGAGCTTTTTGTGCAAAAACAGTTTGGGTGCCAAGTTTGGACTTAAGCACAAGCTTTAAAATAAGCTGAGAATGAAAATGAAAAGCTGGAACCTAACCTAGACCTGGCTAACTACTTATGAGCCAAATATCAGACCTAGACAAGCTCAAATGAGCTCTGTGCAATCCAAGCAAAACCCCTGTGCAGACTCAGTCAATACTGAGTCAGTTGCACAGGGCATCTAAGGCCATGTTGACAAGCCTTTTTGGGGCTTCTAAAAATTTGATAAAAATCTGAAAAAATGCTAATAAGAAATAGGACCAGCTGAAGTTATTGAATCCACAATTTGACATGATTTGGCCCAGAAATGAGTCCAAGAAAAATCTCTCTAGCTAGGCTCAAAACAGATTTTTCATGGTTTTGACTTATTTTTGACAAAATTGAAAATTGACTTTTGTGAACTTAACAACTAATTTAAAGGACTGAATATGATGTTATAGGATGAATAAAACCTAATGCAAGCTATATCTAAGATTTTAAACACAAAACAAGAACTTGATTTACCAAAATCACAACAGATAAGCTTATGGGATGATTTTATGGGATTTTGACTATTGTGGTTTTGCAACACACATAAATGACTCAAATGAGTATATTTGAGCCAAACAAACTTAAACCAACAGGAATCTACCACTGCACAAACCTATAACACAGATTTGGCATTAAATCCAAACACACTTTAAAATATTGATATGCAATCAAAATGACCTAACTACTGTTCCAGCTTGTACCAATGATCAAACTGAGCTTGCTAGACCTAAAAACAACTTAATAAAACAGGCTAGAACTACCAATGATCACAGATACAAGTATAAGCATAAAATGCAAAATGGCTTGAAATTTGAAAATGAGAAACTCACTCACATGTGTCCAACTGTTATGCAGGCTAGAACCAAACCACACCTATACTAATTTAGCCTAATCCACCCCATGTCCATGCTGAAACAAACCCAAATATCATCACCATTCACATTCCTTGATCAGTTTGACATTCATTGACCATGGACCAATATTGCTTGAAAATAACTTATAAGCTTGCAAAAAGCTAAGATAAGCTTAAATAAGCTTATCTGAGCTAAAACAAAGCTACTTGGAAGCTTTAATAAAGGAATTTGAAACTAGCTTGTTCAACAGTGAACTTAAAACTTGGAATTTATATAAAAGACTTGAATTGAAACTCAAAAGCACATACAATGATGTTTTCACTTAAATGTGATACATGGAAACTAAAATTACAACATTTTAACTAAAACTAAAACATTTATTTGAAAACGACATTAAGGAAAATAAAATAACTAACTACTTGCTTTTCTTCTCTTCATCCTCTTTTTATACTCCAACTCTCTTTCTTGTCTCTCTCTGAGCTAATCCCACTTGGTTTTTGGACCATTGGATGAGAAGAGATGATTTTGGCCATTGATTGGTTTTTGGCGGGAAATGTATATTTGGCAGTTGAGGTTGAGTAAAGTGGAGTAGGGCACATTTAATGTATCTTGGATTGTTAGGAGAGGTGGGGGACATGGAAAGTGGAGACTGAGTTGGGATGATGGGGGGGAAGAGTGTTGCAGAGCTTTTGGCAGGGAAGAAGGTGAAAAGGAGGAAACCCGCGAGTCAAAGTGTTTGGTGGGTTTTAATTATTAAAGGGAGGGTCAAATGGTGAAGGGTCCAAAGGAGTTGGCGTGGGTCACAATTGTTTAAGACATGGTCCAAAGTAGTTTAGGGTTTAATAATCGAGGACCTATTTGTAATTTCGAAAATTGAGGACCGTTCGCCATTTTCACAAAGTTGTTCCAAGGGCTGAAAATGACAAGTGTCAATAGTACAAGGACCAAAGCTGACATTTTCAAATTTCCAGGGACCATTTTTGCCAATTTTTAAACTTGGAGGACCAAACTTGTAATTTCTCAAAACTTTTGACATTTTTCACCAAAGGACTAAATTTGACAACTTATGATTTTAAAAGGACCTTTGGTGATTTATCTTTTGAAATTAAGGCTCAGGGACTATTTCTGACAATTTTTGAAACTTGGGGGACTGAAACTGGTAATTATGCAAACTTAGCTCATTTTTCATCAGTTTTTTAACATTTTGCATCTGAAACATATAAAATGCAATTTTGAAATATTTTTAGTATTTTGATGCATTTCTGAGCATTTTTAACCGTTTTGCAGTTCAGATTGACCCAAAAATGATGAGTATTCACACACTCATCAATACTCTTCATCATAAGCAATATGTTCTGCTACACTTTTAAACTTTAAAACAGGTGCTGCAATACCTTTACCCTTTCCAGTGTCTGGTTGAACCATCTTCTTCTTCAAAGGCTCACCAATAACTAGACTTTTACTTTTGGGTTTGTTTGCAGTAGATTTAAGAGATGAAACAGGTGCAATGATGGGTGTAGGGTTAGTTGAGGTTCTACTTATATTGATCAATGTACTTGCAGCTTCTTTCTCAACCTCTTTTGATTTAGGTGGTGACACAGAGATGGTTGTAACAATTGTGGAAGTAGTTATGATAGCAGTGGGTACAATTACCATATCTGAAACTGCAGCAGTGGTTTCAAAAGTACTAGCCGTGGTTGCAGACACACTATCAGTGATTGTGTCCTACACTACCTCATCTTCTACCACAGTCTTCAAACTTTCAAGAACAGCTTCATTCCCATCTTTATCAGATACTACAAATTGTGCTGCTTGATCTCCACTATCCACATCTTCTTCCATATGCACATCTACAGCCTCCCCTGAATTCATGCCTTCACTCTTCCCATGTTTGGGTACATTCTCCACATTCAGAGCTGGAGAAGAGTCCACCTTCTTTTTCATTTTCCTCATTGTCCTCAAAACAGCAACCCCAGGTCTTCTTACTTTCTCCAAAACAAACATCCTATGCTTCACCTCCGAATTTCTTTACCTCGAAACACGACCAACTCTTGAAGACTTGAGATTGTATCATCCATTTTAGCACATTTAGCGTCAATTCATTAAATCGTTCAAGAATATCCTCCTACTTCGACCTGTGTTAACTGGTCCGAGAGGTGGTTCATTGGAAAAGTCATCATGTACCGACTTAGGATCCGTCAATTCAAAGTCGTCGTTCCAAACTATCCTCATCACTTCGAGTGTGTTAATCGCTTTGAGAGGTGAATCCTTGGATAAAGTAAACATAGCACCGCACCTTGCCCGATCATCTATGCACTCAGATGAGCCGGTTGGCTAGGGATTCCTCTACCGTGTTAAGTTTCAAGGAACTCTCCACATTAGGAGTTGCCAAAGGGTGGGTCTTAATGATGTTTCCACTATCCCGACCAAAGATCTAAGCATGAATCGCAGTAGAAGCCCTTCCAATCATGTCACCTCCACACCGTGTGTGACCTCATGAACAACACCACTAACACCAGCCTGAGGTAGGTTGGTGCCCTTCTTTCGCCTAGTCCATATAATTGGTTTAACAGTGGTTTTGGTTTGACTAGAAGTGGGTTGAGATTCACTAACAGTAGGAACAAGGGCACTATCAGTGGATTGAGGTGTACTAACAGTGGGTTCAGATACAATGGGTTGTTCCTCAAAATCTTCATCAAACTCATGAATAACAGGCAAAGTAATCATTTGGGGGAACAAAGGAACATCCCTTATTTGAACATTTGGCTTCTGATTCCTCATATGTGCAAAGACCTTAGGAAGCATATAATGCACTTCATACTCCCTAGTATGCTCAACAGGTTCCTCTATTTGACTTTCCAAAATTAGTTGAACAAACCTAGGATATAAATAATATTTACCCTTCTTCCTAATGTTCTGCACAAATCCTTCATAAATCATACTAGACCAATTAAACTTCCTCCCCTCAGAAAAACATATAATAGTTGTAGCAATCTTAGAAGGAAAGTCATCAAAACCAGTGGTCTTATTACTCATACACATCAACAAGGTGTGTATCAAAAACTTCCATTATGGTGAAAACATGCTCTTAAAAAATTTTACCTTATCACCCCTGTGTGTATAGCCTAACCTCTCTAAACCAGCAAAAATCTCAGCATCTGAAAGATTAACAACACAATCAGCATCATCAAACTTCAAAACCCTTCTAATGATCTCCTCATTAACCAAAATTTCATGTTCATCCACAACAGAACTAAACACTTCTACTCCATCGACCTCCTCAAGCTTAGCATTTCCCCAGAACGGATGTATATAGGCTTTAAGGAAGGTTGGTGTGACAGTTAAGGCAAAGTGAATAGGACTGCGAATAAGAAAATCAATCATTTGATGAAAACCTTCGGATCTATTGTTTTTTATCAAGTTAGCAACAAGGTTATGCGTTTGGGAGTACTGGTTCGGCATTGTGATTGATGATGTAAATGATGTGGGATATGTGAATTAAGCAAAGCAAAGTGATTAGGGTTTATGTAGAGCGCCAAGTTGAAGTGATTTGAAGATCAATTAAATGATCTATCCGTGATTTGGGGAGAAATAATGTGTTTTCACCAAAGTTACCAAACAGCCCCTGAATTATCCAAAAAGCAGCAACATGCTAGCAGTGGTTTGACAGCCTCTATCCGTGGTTTGAAAAACACTAGCAGTAGATGCAGAATTTCACTCCAACCAGTTGACCAAGAGATACAACAAGTAAATCTGTGTCAAAATTAGTGATATCACACAAAAATATGAAGGATTACACAATTTTTTTTTATCACTAGCAGCTAAAAACATCACACGCTCCAATATACAACAATCCTTCATACATGCAAATCACAAACATAAACTAAACACAGAGAAGAGAATTAAGGTTAGCAGTGGTTAGAGAAACCTAGAAGTGGTTCCATATACTTAGCAGTGGTTAGCCAATGTGCTAAAGGCTAAGTCAATATGGTCAACTTCCGGTATTAATTCATTTTCAAAGTCAAAAGACCTCATTAACTCCTCAACCACTTAAACCTTCCCCTTATTTACTCACTAATACCATTTGCTCTGCTTATAAAAGAATCTCAAAGCCTAAATAACACACACATCAATTAATCCAAAACCCCAGTTCCTCAAAAAACACAATCAACAACAATCAGCATGTGGAATCAACCAAAAGTCATTGATCTAACATCCTCCTCCTCATCATCATCATCATCATCATCAAGTGATGATTCTAACCCATGGCGTCTTTACCTTCCTCCACAAGAACCACGACCTAGAAAGTCCCCATTTCTTCTGTCATCTGAAGATGATAGTGTGGTGGATCCTAGTGAGTCATCTAGAGGTTCAGATGATTCTACTGAGCGCGTAGAGCCAACCTTCAATAGATTGGTGAGAGAGGAAGCAGAGAGAGCACAACCTTCACCATCCCAACCCCAACCAAGGCCACGTGCCAGAAATCCACCACTCCCAAAGAACAGAGAGGTGGTGCTTGGTCTTCCTGCACCAGGTTTTGGTCTCATCTCATATCGGTAAGGGAAAGGGCAAAAAGAAGATGGAGTGATGCTTTATGGTGGAACGAGTAGATGGAACAACTGAAGATTTCTCATATCACAAATCCATCTCTGTATTCATCTTCATCATCTTCGTTTTCATCAATCCATCCTTCCCGACTTCTTCATCATATTGGTCATGCATATCACCGACTTTTGGAATAGATGATATGAGCTAGGATAGGTTTAGGAAATCTTGTATAGAACCTGGTCTTGTATTTTCATTTGAAGTTAATTGTAAGTCAGAAGTCAGAACTGCTTTCTTGAATGAATGAACAATTTAACTTCAAAGACTTCTTTTGCATCAAGAATTAACTTTCATTTGTCTCGCAAAATGGTTAGTGGGAACACAAAGCAACAAACAAAGTGGTTTGAACATAACTATCGATGGTTAGAAACAAAATAGCAATACTAAGATCACATAATAACAATTCAATACTTATACAAACTTTTACAAAACAAGTTGAGATTTAGAGATTAATCATTCCAATACTAACAACAAGGTACTAAAACCTCCCCACATCAAAAGCTTTAGTGAGGAGATCAGCAACATTGAAATCAGTATGGATTTTTACCATTTGAATCAACCTTTTCTCATTACAATCTCTAATAAAATGATGCCTTATCTCAATATGTTTGGTTCTAGAATGTAAAACAGATTTTTAATAATGCAAATTGTCTGTTATTATCAATGTAAATCTTAGTATGCATAAAGTTGTACCCAAAATCCAAAGAATTGATTCTCGAATCCAAAGAACTTGACCACAAGAACTAGCGCAGACCACATATTCACAGGTTGTAGAATTTGCCACAATAGTTTGCTTTTACACCGCCATGAAATTAGTCTGCTTCCCAAAACCGACATCCTCTAGTTGTAGATTTCCTATCCAAACTAGCACCAAAGATAATCACTATCTCAGATAGGCCACCAAATCAAAGGAGAATCCTTAGAATACCAAAGGCCCGCTTTAGGATGACCTTTAAGGTATCTAAAGATTCTCTTAACAAGATTCATGTGTGAGGTATTGGGTGTGACTTGAAATCTTGCACACACACATACCGAAAACATAATATCCGCCTAGATGCGGTGAGATACATCAATGATCCAATCATGGACTGTACAATTTCAAATCAACTTTGGGACTTCCATCATCTTGTAGCGATGGTTTCGAGTCTCCATAGGTGTACTAGCACTCTTTACATCTTGAAACCCAAACTTCTTCAAAACATCTGCTACATACTTGTCTTGACTAATGAAGATACCATCGGTCCTCTGTTGAACTCCGTAGCCCCTAAAAAGAAAGTGAGTTCTCTATAGAACTCATTTGAAACTTGTCATGCATAAGTTTCTCAAATTTCGTGCATAGCTCCTTATTAGTTGAGCCAAAGATGATGTCATCTACATAGACCGAACCAATAAAATATCATCTTTGTGCTTCCTAATGAACAAAGTTTTATCAATCAACCTCTTTAAATCCATTGTCCATCAAATAAGTAGACATGCACTCATACCATGCCCTAGAGCTTGATGCAACCCATACATAGCCTTCCTCACCCCGTAAACCTTGTCGATGATCGGGATCTTCAAAACCGGAGGTTGACAAACATAAACCTCCTCATCAATTGTGCCATACAAAAGGCACTTTTAACATTCATCCGATACACAACAAAATTCTTGAATGAAGCATAAGCTAAAATAATCTAATAGCCTCAATTCTTGCAACTGGAGCAAATACTTCATCATAATCCAAGCCTTGGTTTGTGTGTATCCTTGAGCAACCAACCTTGATTTGTTCCTTACCACTATTCCTCTTTCATCCTCTTGTTTCGAACACCCATTTTGTCCCAATTGCCCTTTTACCATTAGGAAGATCAATCAATGTCCAAACCTCTTGAAGTTTGAGCGAAGAAGCTCCTCTTGCATAGATTCTACCCATCCTTCTTCCGATAAAGCTTCTTCCACTCTCTTGGGTTCCTTTGAGACGAAAAAAGCAAATAGGCAATTTTGCGATCTTTATGACTATTTCTTTTGTGAAGTGATCTTGCAAAGAAACCTTGCTCGGGAAAGATTTGTGTTCTTAACCTTGCTTCTTGTTTGAACTGAGTATTCAAATTTCCAAGTATTTGTTCCTTGGGATGAATCTTGTGGATCCTTGTAGTAGTGATTGGACTTTCATGAATGACGGCTTCCAAGTTAGTCAAATCGCATTGAAGAAATCATCCATGTCTTCATCATCGAGGAGTATCAATTTCTATCAAAGAGTGCATGGTAGGATCATGTGGATACTCCTCTTCACCAAATAATGGCTTTGCGGTTGGTCCAAAGAAAGTACTATCACCAAGACTTACACCGGGTTTCACTTGAACTGGCGGTGGTAGAAGATGGCTTAGCGTGCTTTCATTATTACTATCCGTGCTTTTGTTTGGCTTAGCAATGCTTTTAGAATGCCTTTTCTTTCTTTCAATTTCTTCATCGACATCGAGTCATCTTTCAACAACTCATCCTTATCTTGATGATGATTGACGTTGCTTCCAAAGATTCAATGCAAGATCATCGGTGGGACCTTGCTTATCAATGATGGATGGGATGTAACCGACTTTCTACTTTTCAACCAAATAGAACTCCTTTGGAGAATCGCTTCCTTAGAAGTTGTTTCGCATCGAATCCTTTGTGTACCGCATTAACATTAGTGGAAGTTCCCGCAATGATAGGCTCATAATTCATAGATTTGGTTAGCATATCAATGTTAAATGCCCGATCTGGTCCCTTGGTCTCAACACTAGGAGTCTTTTCACTAAATTGAACATGTAGGTTCTCTTCAACAATTCTAGTCCTCCTATTGTACACTCTAAAGGCTTTACTATTGAAGAATAGCCTAAAAGTATCCATCATCGCCTTTTCTTGAAACTTGCCTAGGTAGTCTATGGTATTCAAGATAGTAACAAGACACCCAAAAGGTTTTAGGAATGCAATCATTGGCTTCCTATCATGTAACACTCATAGGGGGTCTTGTTATGAGGCTTCACTACCTTACTTCTATTCTCGCACATAACATGCGGTGCTCTGCCTTCGACTCAAAAGGTAGTAGGTAACTTGGATTTCGACAACATTGTCCTAGCAAACCTCAATTAGTGTCCTATTTTTCCTTTCGGCCACACCATTTTGTTGTGGTGTTCTAGCAACACTAAACTGTCTTTCTATACCCTTAACTACACGTAACCGATTCATCACATCATTCTTAAACTCGGCCCATTATCACATCGATTACCTTAACCTTATGATTTACTAGATTTTCTATCTTAGTAATGAAACTCTTGAGAATCTCACTAGTCTCATTCTTAGCGACCAAAAAGTATACCCAAGAAAATCTACTATAATTATCGATGATAACTAGGCACATCGCTTATGGTTTAAACTTTTAACAAAGGTAGGTCCAAATAAGTCCATATGAAGCATAAACAGTGGTTGTGTGATGGTGTTATGATTTTGGTCTTACAAGAAGCTCTATGTTGTTTTCCTTTTGACAAGCCACACAGTTCCTTACACTCAAAACCTTAGAAGGTAACCCTCTCACTAAGTTGCCTTTTACCGCTTTATTGATTGTTTTGTAATTGAGGTGACCTAGCCTTCTATGCCATAACTTAGACTCATCTATTGATGCTTTAGCAAACAAACGAGTTAAGGACCTATTGGGAAGAACATCTTTAAGATCAAAACAATATATGTTTTCCTTCCTAGGTATCCTAAGTCGTATATACTTCTCATCGTGCATCTTAAAATCGGTGACAACACCACACACTCGGTTCACCAAAAAGTATTATTTTTCTTATCACACATTTGAGAAACACCGAATAAATTATACTTAAGTCCTCGCACCGGATAGACCTTTTCAAAGTCTAAATTTGCTTACGATTGTGCCTCGCCAAGTATCTTTCCTCCCTTTGAATCATTACCAAATGCCACATATCCTCCATCAAAAGCTTCAAAATCCTCTAGGTTGCTCCCATCCCAAGTCATGTGCCCAGAGCAACCACTATCAAAACTCCTTTATCTTTTAGCTCATCTTGTAGATTGCCCGCACATGAAATTAAACAAATTAGTTCCTTTTGTGAACACAAGCCAATATCGACTTGGGTCCGCCTGCATCAACATAATCAAATTTCTTGAGTCCATTGATGCACGATTGACATGATGTAAAACCTTGGTCTTAGGCTTCCATTGCCAACTAGTTGAGGCCTTATGACAGATAAAATTGTTTCCAACCACCGTGTCGCTTATCACCTTTGGAATTTTTAAAGCTTCTTTTGTATCGGTGGTGATATTTTGCTTAGCGTTGGTTTGATTTTGCTTAGCCATGTTTACATTTTGCTTAGCGATGGTTGGAACCCATTTGGGTGCAAGAAGGACTATTGATTTTGTAATCCGGTCCTCATTAACACCGCTCTAGGAATCATGTTTTGTTAGGATGAGGGTTTGTTTTCTTTGAAATTTTTGATGATTTACCTCCTCCAATGATTCCAAACTTGTGGTCTGCTTTTATACGATTTCTCTGTAAGTGCTCAAAACTACCACATGCAAAACAAGCCTTTTAACACATTGAAACTCATCTCCTAACTGTTTGAAATTAGTCCATTGAAGTTTCTCCGGTTTCCCTAGGTATGTATCTTTTCATCTGCTCCCTAGGTACTTCCTTGTACTCTACTACTTTCTTAGCAATTTGAGCTCCAAATCTAGGCACAAGGTTGGCTTGTTCGTAATCAACTTTCTTAACTTTTTCTATCTTTTCGTGCTAAGTTGATTCGATCTATCTTCCTCATAATCGATTCCCAATCTTCAATTGTGGGAGCATCGATGACTTATCGAACCTATCTTAGGTGATTCAATCTTGTTAGTCTCACCTACGGGTTTATTGAAACTAAATTCACCGCTAAATGAGAGCTCTTTTGTAGGTGGTGCATGTTTCATCAGAGATGGTGGTGGCATATCATTGTAACCAAGACCAGTACCATCCTTGAATAATTTTTTACCTATTGGCTTATTTACTAGATCAGAAGCATACTGTGTTTTAGCAACCCTAACAACATGTTTTTCTTTTTCTTTTGGGGCTTCTACTTTTACACTCTCTGCCTTTTCTAGTTTCTCTTTAAGCATCTTAATCTCTCTATCCTTAAGATCAATTTCACCACCTAGTATATTTATTTTATCAACATATTCAAACTCACATTTAATACAATAATTAAGCTTTTCTTCAACACTTTCTAGACCAACTCTATAACCTAAGTTATCTAGAGATGTCTTTCTACTTCTTTCCTTAAACTCTCGTTGATAGCTTTTGAGATTCTAAGTTATCTTGACATGATTTAAAAGAACAAGTAGAAGTTTTAGAATCATTAGATACCTCGTAATCTAAACCGTAAGATGAAGCATAGGCCATAAGAGCAAATTTATGCTCTTTTGAAGCTACACTAGCAAGAAAAGCGCATTGGGACCTTCTTCAATCTGATCACCAAGTCATAATCACCAATCCCATCTTGAGCAACCAAAGTTGAAGAAGAAGCGTGCTCTTCAAATGGTCTTCTTAATACCTTGATCCTCTTAAGAGCTCGACATTCCCAGCAAAGTGACCCTTCTTCTTGCGGTTAAGGCACTCCATCTTGCTTTTGTCGAATCCTCGCTCTCCTTTGATCATCATACTTAACCTGCCTTCCGGTCCTCCTCGAAAATTCCTTGCTTGGTGAGTCAACATAGCCATCCGCCATTGAAGATTTATCTCTTCAAGATCATCGTGATCAATTTGATCTAAATCTTGATTCAAGACAAGAACACGGTAGTTAAATCGACCAGAAAAGCACAAATTGCACCATCACTAACATTATCACTAACAGTGGTATTGTTTGCAATAGCCGTGGTTATTCCATAGGCAGCAGTTGATACATCTTGTGAGCTCTTGTGATTAGTGGAAACAAAAGCAATGTTTTGATTAGTAGAAGATGCACCAACAATGTTGTTCTCAAACTCATACACCTTCAAGTTGTTGTAGAGATTGTCCGAGTCATCTTATCAAAGTCCTCCTTATTTCTCCACACAATTGTATGAACAATTTATTCGGTGATAAAGTTCTAATGAACTTCGATAACATCAAATAGTCCCGATTATTAAGTGTCAATTTCCCCATTAATGCTCATTATTTATATCATTTATATGGATTTACGCTTGTTTTCCATTATTTTACACTTCGGGTAAATTGCGAGCATCGAGCTAAAGAGATGCGGAAATGGAAACATTACTAAGGTTTTATCACAAGATGCCTATTTTGAAGAGGTTACGGCGTAACTCGCCTCTCACATTACGCCGTAACTATTGCGTGACCCCAAGTCCAACTCATCAAGAGGTTATGGCGTAACTCCTTCCTAAGATTACGACGTAACTCCATTAGGTCAAAGAGGTTCCACGCCGTGGATACTTACGCCGTAACTCATCGCATCACTTGCGATGTAACCAGATTATTGAAGACTACGCGTAACCACTTATAAGGTTACGCCGTAACTAGCATATCTAGTGCATTTACGGAGGTTACGGCGTAACTCATCTTTTGGTTACGCCGTAACCCATACCTGGCCTATAAATACCCATGAATTCCAGCATTTCTAATCATTCCATTCCACACACAATACTCTGAGAACGTGGGAAAATACTCAAGGAAGGTCTAGGGAAGCATACGGAGCTGTTTCTAAGGGAGAAGTCACACCATTACGATAAGCTTTAGCGTTTATTATTTCTTTTACTTTCAAGTCATGTATTTCGTACCTTTGAATATTGAATTGATGTGCATGATTAATATGAGCGGCTAAGCACCCTTTGGTGCTAGCCTAGTTATGATTCCTTAATTTTTTTGTTTACGTTTACCTTTACTCCGTACAATTATTTCTAAGTGTATGCATGCATAGTTCTTTGGTAGTCACCCCTGGTTCGGTAGTTTTGAATGGCGGTAGAGGCCAATTGCCTAGGAGATATGACCAACTGACCCTAGGTGAGCGGACTGAGACGGGAAGGGTAAGATATGACCAACCGTGACCCTTTCTACTTGTGCGATTTGACCAACCGATCACCTATCGCTTGGATGAACTTAAGAATTGGGGGTGTAGTGTCTAAGTTCCTAACGGCGGGCACTCACTATTTAGAATCTAGCATGTAGCGGTTTAATGACTCGGCTAAGGGACCGGGAACAACAGGACTTATGACGGTGCTTTGATTTCTCTGTGGTGGCATCTTTGTCGATAGGTTAGGCTAATTGACCAAATGCTATCCTCTCGAATTTGACCCCACCAAGTAATTGGAAGTAGGTAGCGTAGACATAACTAGTTAGGAGGATTGACTAGGTTAGCACCACTATTCCTCTATTGATTTCTTTTCTCCCATTTAATTGCTTTTATATTCGCATTCGTAGTTTAATTAATTAAAACCATATCAAACCATTTATATTTCGTGACAATTAGACTTAGTAATTGATGAGTGTGTAAATACTCATCATTTTGGTCAACTGAACTGCAAAACATTTAAAATGCTCGTAAATGCATCAAAATCTTGAAAATATCTCAAAATTGTATTTTATATGTTTTAGATGCAAAATGTTTAAAAATGATGAAAAATGAGCTAAGTTTGCATAATTGGCGGTTTCCCCCAAGTTTCAAAAGTTGTCGAAATAGTCCCCGAGCACTTACTTTAAAGAAAAGTCATCAAAGGTCCTTTTAAAATCATAAGTTGTCAAAATTAGTCCTTTGGTGAAAAATATCAAAAGTTTTGAGAAATTACAAGTTTGGTCCTTCAAGTTTAAAAATTGGCAAAAATAGTCCTTGGAAGTTTGAAAATGTCTTTAATGGTCCTTGTACTATTGAAACTTGGCAAAAGTGACCCTTGAAACAACTTTGAGATATTGGCAGATTTGGTCCCTTGTACTTTCAGAAATTGCAAAACAAGTCCTTGTATTAATAACCAAGCCCTTTGGACCTTGACCCTTCTTTTGAACCATGACCCCTGCCACTTGACCCTTGACCCCTGTCCAATAATATCTCCCTAGTCAACCCGGTCAAACAAACACACCCACCCTTTCCCTCCTTTTCTTCTTCTTCCTTACCTGCTTTGCAAACACCAGCCTCCCCCATCCTTCCACTCAACCTCACCCTCCATGTCCCTCCTCCTCAACAACATCCAAAATACATTTAATGCTTCCCTTCCCCTTGCACTCAACCCCCCACTAGTAAAAATAATTTTGGCGCCAAAATTGCATCAAACGGCCAATATCTTCTCAACTGATCCAATGGATACAAAGGCATGTGGGATTTGCTCAGGAGTCACGTGGGAGCCTTTTGGTGTATAAAAGGAAGAAAGAGAAGCAAGGAGAAAAAAAAAGAGTGTAATCTTATTTTTACTTATGTTGTTTTTAAGTTTTTAAGTTTTCCATTGTAAGGTTAAGCTTTTCAATACTTTGTAATCATATTCCGATTAATGTTATAAACCGCTTTCGATTATCAATTTCATGTTCTAAGTATAAAGTCGGTTTATGCCATTTTTAAGCTAAAATTCTCAAATCGACTTATTGTTGTTATTAGTGTTGTCAAAGAACTCATAAGCTCATATAATTTCATTATATAGCTTCGAGAGCTTTTAGTAAGTCTAAAACTTTGTTTAGTGTCAAAAATGTAAAATTCACAAAAATCAAGAAAAATAGTGAGAAAATAAAAATCTATGGAAATGAAGTTCAATGAGTCAAGGTGTTGGTAATTGGATTGTTTTGGTTTAGAGCTTAGTGGTAAGCATATAGGAGTGATCTTATGTTCTCGTTCTCATCTTTATGCCTAAACTCACTTTGTAAGCTATTTCTTTGAAATTTGCAATTCATAGTATTAGTGTTTAAATGTTGCTAATTACAAGTTTTATTTTATCTCATTATAGTTAATAGAAGTTAATTTATAGCTTTTATGGTTTAAAAGTTGTTTTAGTACAATAAGCTTCATAATGAGTTTAGTATAAGGGTGTTTGGATTAGCCTAGTTAATTGTGTTGTAGGCATACGTGTTATTACTTGTTGTTGTTTCATATCACCTTAGTGTTTAATAGCTCGGTTCTAGTATAAAATTTAGTCCTTGTTTCATAAAAAGTCAAAATCATTTTGATTCTCATCCTATATTCATAATCGTTAGAAATTTATGTTTCATAATCATGCATACTAGTGTAAAAGTTGTTTATATAGCCTAAATAAGTCTTATAGTAGCTTAATACATCAAATTAGATCATCTAGGATCATTAGAAGTTCATCAAAGTCAAACGGTTCATTATTTAAAAAGTCAAAATTTCTAAAAGCGTTTTGAATAAACTTTACAATTTCACCGTGATCTTATCATTAGGATTTAGGACTTAAGCCTTTGGGATATTAAAGTTTAACCGCTTAACTAAATTAGAAAAATAGTAGTTCACTCCTAATCGACTTATTAAGTGCTTTTCACTTAGCTTCTTTTGACCCCTTTTCTCGAAAATCGCCTCAGGCAATGATAAGCTTATGCTTATTTGAGTTTGTTTAGAGCTTATTTCTAATTCATTTAGCTTTCTCGGTTGTAACATTAGCTTATTATAAGTCGCTAGCTTCTTTTAGTTTCCTTTTGCTTATTGGATAGCTTATTAACCACTTAGCTTAAAATTTGTTCTTATTCCTTTTCTTGCCCATCGTTGAAATTTTAAGCTAATTCGAGCTTATTAGTGTTTTCAATAAAAGTTGTAGTTTTAATAATTGCTTATTTCCTTGTGCTTAATTGGTTTGTAAAAGAAAATCCAAAAATAAAATATTTTGCAAAAGTCATTGCATGATTCGAACTTAGGACACGTGTATGCCTTCCCACGCTCACAACAACACACTCAACCGTAAGCGCCTTGGGTCTTTTGTGTTATGTCCTCCCACATCAATCTATTTAACATAGTTTTAGCTCGCTTGGTTAATAAGCACTCTTTGCTTATTAACGCTTATCACCAACCTGTGGGACCCACTATATTTTTCCTACATTCCTCTCGTCTCTAGTACTTTTGTAATTTTTTGATTTTCTTTTTACGTTAAGTATTTTTATAAATTAATTAGTTTAAAAGAGTATTTAATTCATAATAAATAAAATAATTATCGTAAAAATATAAATCTTTTTCTAAAATTTTCTTTTGTCATATAGTAAGTAAGAAAATTGTTTTTACATTCATAGAACTTTTATTTCACAAATTTTACGTTTTTCCTTGCGCACTCGTAATTTTATACGTAACGCACGTTTTCATATTAAGTCACGCTTTTAGATAATTTAAGTTTACGTTTTAATTAAAATAGTTTATTTAAGTTATTTTATTTTATAAATCAAGAAAACATCATTTTAAAAATAGTGATAGCGCTTATTTAATATATTTTAACTTTTTAATTTTCTTAATTTGTATTTAAGTCGTTGTAATTTATAAACTTTTTCTTTAGGTATAATTATCCATCAAAATCCTTCTCGATCATTATCCTTAGTGATCATTCTATCATCCGAAAGTTTTGAAACACCATTGAGTCTCCGTGGGACTTAACGACCTAGGAATCCACTATATTCCTCCGATCTTCATTGCATTGGTTTCGGCGGTTTAAGTTTATTACGGTTGGCCATTCACAAGTGGTTAGCTTGTGTGATATAACTTGACGGTTCGGATCCAATCAAATTTTAGCGCCACGCCGGGAGGCTTTAGCGTGTTCTAAACCTTTTCGGACCTGTATCACACATATACCATCTTTTGTAAACAGTTTTTGTAAAGTTAATCAAAATCAAAAGTTCATTAACACTTTTCCTAAAGTGTTAACAACACCAAAAATATTTTCATTCTTTATTTTACAAGATGTTTTCAAAAATACAAAATATCCATCCTTTATCCTCTAACTGCTTAATTCTCCATTCCTTATCCTCTATAACCGCTTAATTCTTCATCTCTTATCCTCTTATCCGCTTAATTCTTTATGTCATGGTTTTCGACATGTTCGAGGTGTGGAGGTCCATTTAACGGTGGAAATTGTCGGCGATGTACCAATGTGAGTTTCAGAGACAAGTTTGTCGGTAATCCCGGTCCCATTTCAAATAATGAAACACCCGATTTTTCCTACCTACCTCCACGTACCTAATACGAATCCTACTCATGCGAGTTTTGTGGGAATGATTCTCATTACGGTTTTGATTGTCCACCACGGGTCCCGCTTGTCTATGAGCCGTAACCATGTTACAATCGAACTTTGGTGAAAGTTATTTTCCCAATTATCTCTTTGTGAGAATCATGGGATCCTCATGCGACTTTTGAATGTCAACCGATGAATCAAAATTTTCACAATTCCAATTCTCCGGTTTTGACAATTTCCAACCCCCGAGATTCCATCATTCATCAATATCATCATGATAAAACTATTGGAGAATTACTAGATGAAGAACGAACGGCTAATCCTAGTACTCGGACTTCGAGCCTTCACAAAGATTTCAATGATTACGAGGAGTGTAATCTTCCACAAAGTTCAAGAAATACGATTCGAAAGCAACTACAAATGAAAAGAATGGTATGTAAGCTTCACAGATGAATATAAGAACCGATATGATGACGATGATGATGAGGATACTATTCAAATGAGGAATATTATGAGGACTGACGAGGAGAGTGTTATTCCTTTGAAAGATATCATTTCTCAACTCCTCAATCATCGCTATCACACCAAGCTCCCATTGACTCTCTCATAACGGGGACGAGCCTCTTAGCACTATTCCGTAAATGGAATCGCCTAGTGTTGAGAGCCTTGTCCCAATCCCAAGTGAGTCCAAGGTTATCTCCTAATATGTGTGATAAGCCTCGATGATGATTCTTACCTCCTCTTGACATTCCAAATGATCATGTTGATATGTTTTCCGATTCGACAATGATTGTACTTCGTTTGACGATTCTTTATCTTGTGGAGACATCGACATGTCGAGAACTTACCTTCTAAGCTAGAGGAAGTGAGAGATTCGATGATCCGAAATTGAGGATGAGATACTTCGTGAAAAATTGTTCAATGTAAATCTCCTCATTTCTAAGATCAAATCATTTTGTGCTAAGCCGACTCAGCTCCTATCCCCGTAGAGGATAGTGACTCTACATCGACAAGCCCGAAACATCTCTTGAGCTTGAGGCTTTTCCAATGATTCTCTTCATGAAGAGTTCTCCGTGAACTCTCTCATGACATATCTCCTCCGAATATGATCATTTCTATTTTGATCTTGAGGATGATATTGGCTCGGAGGAAGGTGTACTCTATCATAAGAGTTTGCTTATTGATGATACTACCTCACCCTTCCTCCCGATATGTCTACATTTGAGGAGGAAGAATGGATCTTGATTGTTATCAAAATCTTTCTTCCTTTCCTCAAATATCTTGTGATTTCTCTTCATCTTCACTCCTTCTGAATGAAGATATTATTTTGACCCGGCATTTTCATTTATCATTTTGAGCCGGTTCTAGGTATATCTCATCGGTGTGGAACTTTCACGTGCTTCAAATGTTTGTCCAAACATCTTGAATGAAAGTCCGATGGAGATTGTCTCTTCCACTTACTTCCCCATGAACAAATGAATTCGGGGTCGAGTCAAGCTAGCGACTCGGTAATCAAAAACAGTAGCACACTATATGGGTTTTCACCCGTATTTCTGACTTCTTTCTATTTTCTACCACCCTAGTGTGGGGGAGTTGCCCCCCGCTATTAAAAAAAAAAAAAAAAAAAAAAAAAATCAAATAATGGCCGTAGTATTTCCCTTTTACGCTCTATGTTTCGGCATAACTGTCGGTACTTTGAATATTGAGGGCAATATTCATTTCTAAGTGTGGGGGAATTTCACGAATTTTATCATGAAATTAACCACCCAATTCCCGTTTTGGCCAAATTGTTTTTGGAGTAAGTGTTTTCACTTACTCAAAGAAATGGTAATCAGTCCACCATGTCTAACCCACATAAGGATTGGCTAA
Source organism: Chrysanthemum lavandulifolium (assembly GCA_022545495.1). NCBI lineage: Eukaryota > Viridiplantae > Streptophyta > Magnoliopsida > Asterales > Asteraceae > Chrysanthemum > Chrysanthemum lavandulifolium. The sequence continues at coordinate 235,982,203 of CM040244.1, read as the reverse complement.
TCCAGAGCAAACGGCTCTTGGTAAAGATTTCTCAACCGTTTATGGCTTACAATTTGCCCAAAATTGTATGGTGTTCAACTCACCATATCTTTAATTAGTGAAGAGTTGGCTAGCCCGCAAGTTTATAGCTTGTGGTAAAGGCGATGGAAAACCATAATTGGTAATCGACTCACCAAAGATAATATCGATAATTTATCTAAGAGTTGGCTAGTCCGAAGCAAACGGCTTACGGTAAAGACAAATCAAATCCGTTCTGACTTATGATTTGCTCAAAATCATTTAGTTATCGATGTACCAAGGTTCTTACTTGAACCGAAACATTTGGCTACTCCATAAGTAATGGCTTTTGGTAAAGAGATTCAAATCCATTAAGTTTTTTCAAAAGATTGCTAGGGACTAGCAATAGTTTAGTGTGGGGATTGATGAGTGTGTAAATACTCATCATTTTTGGTCAATCTGAACTGCAAAACATTTAAAATGCTCGAATGCATCAAAATATCGAAAATATCTCAAAATTGTATTTTATATGTTTCAGATGCAAAATGTTTAAAAGCAGATGAAAAATGAGCTAAGTTTGCATAATTGGCGGTTTCAGTCCTCAAGTTTCAAAAGTTGTCGAAATAGTCCCTGAGCACTTACTTTAAAGAAAAGTCACCAAAGGTCCTTTTAAAATCATAAGTTGTCAAAATTAGTCCTTTGGTGAAAAATATCAAAAGTTTTGAGAAATTACAAGTTTGGTCCTTCAAGTTTAAAAATTGGCAAAAATAGTCCTTGGAAGTTTAAAAATGTCTTTAATGGTCCTTGTACTATTGAAACTTGACAAAAGTGACCCTTGAAACAACTTTGAGATATTGGCGATTTGGTCCTTGTACTTTCGAAATTGCAAACAAGTCCTTGTATTAATAACCAAGCCCTTTGGACCTTGACCTTCTTTTGAACCATGACCCCGCCACTGACCCTTGACCCCGTCCAATAATATCTCCCTAGTCAACCCGGTCAAACAAACACACCCACCCTTTCCCTCCTTTTCTTCTTCTTCCCACTCGCTGCAAACACCAGCCTCCCCATCCTTCCAGCCTCAACCTCACCCTCCATGTCCCTCCTCCTCAACAACATCCAAAATACATTTAATGCTTCCTTCCCTTGCACTCAACCCCCACTAGCAAAAATAATTTTGGCGCCAAAATTGCATCAAACGCCAAGAATTATCCGACACACATAGCTCTTGGGACGACCTCGGATTACCATTTACTACACTACACACGACTGTACACCGCCCGTTAGTGCATTAGGGTAGACCATAGGTATAGCGAGACACTATAAATATTAAGGCCTGGTAAGTAAAACCTGCATCAAGTTTTTGGCGCAGCTGTCGGGGAGCTATTTTAGGATTTTATATTAAGTCTGATTTTGTTTTATATTAAGTCTGATTTTAATTTTCTCTTTGATAAATGTCAGGATACAAGACTCGCAGCTCTAGGCCCTTCCTAGCTACCCCATTTATTGACCCGGAGAAGCAATTTCGGAAAAAGAGGATCTATTCTCTGGTTCCGATTCACAACATCTTCTCATTTTACGAATCGCACCGGTCGGACGCAGTAACCGGAGGTCATCAATGAATATAATATCAACGACCTCACTATGGAGCAAGATTTGGATCGACCAAACGATGACCGCCAACGAAGCTTCACTATGATTCTCCTACCGAAAAATACTCCATCCCGCATCATATTATTCGAGAGTTACATGAGATTAAGTTTTCGAGACGAAGATGAGGACGCTCAGATCACGTAGATGAAGTTCTCCACTTATCCTCTCTTTTCAACGTCGGGGTACTCCAAGTTATTCAACACTGCAAGGATCTTTCCTATGACTCTCATTGGAACAAAGAAAAATATGGTATAACAAACTTCCTAGCGAGTAAAGAAGTATGGGAAAACTAAGAAAGGAGTTCGTCAAACAATTTTGCCCTCCTTAAAAATGGCTAGGCTTCTAGGAAAATGTATCAATTGCAGATTGAGAAGAAACGTTGTACCAAGCGTGGGAAAGATTTAATGAACTTCTACCGATGCCCGACTCATGATTTAAACAAACATCGATCGTATCGTTTTCTATCTGGGATTAATGTTAAACTCGAGAACTCCTTGATTCATCAAGACCCATTCCTAGCATGACTCCTGATCAGGCCTTGGAATGTATTCAGTGGATTTCTGAACATTGCTATAAGTGGCACATGGATACTGGATATGGACCGAGAGATAACTTCGATCATAAAGTAATGAAGACTATAACAAAACAAGAATATAATTACGGGGAAAGTTTCGAAAAATGGAGGTTGGAAAGAGAAGCTGAAGCATGTAGGATTGAAAAAGTTAATAGTGTATTTGAGACCGATTCGAAGCAATATTGAGAAAAGATTCTCGAGCACATCAAGGAATCAAGAGAGCACTGACGATAGGATTGAAAAGATGATGAGAGCATTCGTGAATAATACGATCTCTTCTATTAAAGGTCACGAAGATAGGATAAAAGATTAGAGAAAAGTGTTAGTTCATGTTCGTAAGCCATCTCGATTACCTAGCACTCAGGGAGGAAGAAATTGTCCACACGGTAGAAACTATCCTCGAAGAACCTTTGACATTTTCAAAAAGGTTAGCGGACGGATCGACATGGAGAAACAATCACTTTTGGGCCAAACTTTACTGGTGAACCCTCCTAATGATACTAATCGTCATGATACTACGCGGAAATTAGTTATGATGAGACTATTCGCCTCAACGAAATATTCTCACTGCTTTGAGGAACGAACTACCACAAAGGAAAAAGATCCAGATGCTTTACTCTCCTCGCTATATCGGGAGCCTAAACATGTGTAACGCCCGCGGATCTTGGAGCTAGTATTAGTATAATGCCTCGTTCGATGTTTTACGAATGGGAATTGGCGACTTAAAACCGCCAAGATGAAAATTGAAATGGCGATCGATCTATGTAATCACCATTAGGAATTGTTGAAAATGTATTAGTGAAGATAAAGAGATTCCTTTTCCGGTAGATTTTGTGATTCTAGATATCCACGAAGACAACAGGATACCCGACATTCTAGGAAGACCCATGCTTGCTTCGCTTCACACTAAAGTGGATGTCTTTGCGGAAATTAACTCGAAGCAAATGGAGAGATCGCCACATTCGGACCTAATGAACATTTGTCCACCTCGGAGTGTGTGCAATTGACCCAAAGGAGGATTTTGGTGAAGCCCTTGAAAAGTTTTTAGCGACCCGGATCCTCGGAGAGGTTGACTCGGGAAGGATTTTGATGTTTTCATAAATTTTGAGGAAGAAGATAACTTAGGATTAAGTGTTGAAGACCTCTAGTGACGCCGAAATGACCCATTGGCAAGACAACTCAAAAACTTTCTTGCAATCGGACCAACCGCAGTTTTATGAAATGGGGCACGATCCATCATAGGAATCCCCACTATCTCAAGATCTCATGCAAAATTGGGTTCATTGACTTTCACCCATTTATCGACACTGCATTCCCGGTCAATATTATCTCTAAGGAATGTTACAACCAGGTTATGGAAAAGGAGCTTGATTACAAAGGAAACAGCTTCCTCGGGATAGCAACAAATATATGAAGTTTTGTAGGAACACACTGCGTTTCTAGTCGACTTTGTGGTTTTGGATGATGTTAGCGAATTTGTGGCGAGATGGACCGGGGTGATTTTGGAAAACCATTTAAAGAAATATTTGGGCTTGATAAAACGAGAAGGAAGGACTGGTTTGGCTAAAGATTAGCGATGATAAAACTATTTTCAAAATGCCAAGGATGTCAAAAACTTTAAAAATTGGACTAAAAGACAGGTTGAGTTATGCTAGACCGCTTGGTATTAGTGAAGAAGATAAGGCCAAAGGTTTTGATCACCCCTACCAAAAATCAAAAATTTCTACTTAGGGTGTTTAGAACTTGGAGAAGGATACAAACGCGATGAGAATTTGATCACCGGCTTCAACATGGAGATCGCCCAAGAATCGACAAACACTTGGTAACCACGGCTCGAGTCTAACTTAAAGACTCAGAATAAAGAAAGTGCTCTTCGGAGACAACCCAATTATCCCTTTCTTTTGTTTTTATTTCCTTTTTGTTGGGTTTTGTGTTTTCTAACATTTTTGAGAGACAATGAAGTAATTATCATGGTGTTGTTGATACGAACAAAGTTACTGCCTAACTCATCTTGGTGATTACGCCAGTAACCCACATTTTAGCACGAAATTCTTAACACATTACCAACTACGGCGTAATACCATCTCGGTGGTTACGCTGTAACCATTCGCTTCTTAGCTCATTCGTGTTTTGCAAGTTACTACAGAATCTCTTATTGGAGTTACGACGTAACTCTCTCTCGCTTTTAATTCTTAAACACAAGAACCTTGTATTAGTTTTAAATGAACTTTGTGGGTGTGTTCCTGTAAACCCTCATGAGACTTCACTGTCCACTGGGACACCAAGTAGTTTAAAGGCTTGTTGCATTCGCTAAATGCAACCGTGATTCCTACGAAAGTGAGTTAGGTTTGTTTTTCATTTTATTTTTTTCTTTTAGAATTATGCTTGTCGGTATTGTGATTTCGTGATTGAAGTTTGCTCATGACGCTTAACTAAGGCACGATCCTTTCTCGTAGGCCTTCTTCTTTTTGGAGCAAATTGTGGAAGTTCTCGCCTAATTCTACCTTTTCTTCACCTTTATTTTATTGCCTAGTACAAAGGGACTTTGTACAATTCAAGTGGGGGACGGGAGTAGAATTATATCTTGAACTTATTTCACCCTCATTTTCTAGTTTATTTTGAATAATTATGCCATTTTTATATTTTGACATGTTTTTCCGAACCTAACTAGATTATACCTTAGTGAGCACATACAACCCTTGATATTACATGGTGAGATTAGCCTTATCCGTTTCCTATATTTTACCCCAAATCCACCAAATTATGAGTGTCTTGCGGTAGCTTGTAAACTTTAGAACTTGGCCTCAAGGTCATTTCGAGACCATAGACGAGGTATGTTGAGTTAGCTCGATGTATTTGGAATTTTCGTTTTAGAAGGCGATTATAGGATTATCACCCAAACGACCATTGTGAGTCTATCGATTAGTCACCTCGACTTTTCGACCCCCATGTGAAACCCTTTTATTGCACTCCCCTTTAGTGCAAGATACCCCAAGATACACCCTTCTGAGCCATTCCTTTCATTTTGCCACCCCAATATATTGTTTCATTACACCCTTACACCTTAGCCTACCCTGTAGTCTTTATTTGTAATTGGGAAGTCATCATTTGCCTAAGTTCAAGGTTCGAGTGGAAAGGTTTGGAAATCACGCTTTCATCGACAACAATTATGAAGATTATTGAAGACCCCCCGAATTCCCATCTCAAGTGGGGGGATGTTATGTTATCATGTATGTTCGATTAAAAAAAATAAAATAAAAAAATATATAGTTGATTCAGTTATGATTTTGTAAAGTGCATTGTTATAAGCACTATAGTATGAGTTTTATTGTTTAGTATCGAGGAGGCCACCTCGGTCACATTTGAAGATTGGAGTTGGAGTAATACCAACTGAAGAAGAAAAGGTAGTGTGCCCATCACGACGTCCTCTAATGACACATCTACCTTGCATTTCATGATCCGGTCTCTAGACTTCTAAACTTGAACTTTGGGCGGACGGTGAAGTGGTGATGACTTAGTTATAGATATAGACTACCGCTTGTTTTTCATTTTACACCAATTATACATCCCATGTCTTATCCTACCCTTTAGTCATGAAGCGTGTCTAGGTGATGCAATGAGCAATCTTTGGTGTCTTGGCCATGGATTTGGTCATGTATCATTGATTTTGTCCACTTCACGTGACATGTTAGTAATGACGAGTCACCCTTAACCTTTGTCGTGTCTACCCATATTGCCTTCGAGAATTGTTTAGCCCTTAACTCCAAAGTGGTGGAGATTTGTAACCGCCAAGCTTATGATAGAATACATGCTATGATCGTGCAATTGGTGATCACCCGAAATTGACACTTAGAATAGTTGAGAGATTTGAGTGTTTGCCCCTTCGCGAGGTGTTCGGCTTTGTTTTATTCTAGCATAAGGATTTGTAAACTCATATTTTCCGTGTTTTGGGAGATATGTTTATAGGAATCTATCTAATAAGGTCTACTGAGGGCAAGTAAAGTTCAAGTGGGGGATATTTGATAACATCAAATAGTCCCGATTATTAAGTGTCAATTTCCGTTAATGCTCGTTATTTATATCATTTATATGGATTTACGCTTGTTTTCCATTGTTTTACACTTTCGTGTAAATTGCAAGCATTGGAGCTAAAGAGACGCAAAAATGGAAACATTACTAAGGATTTATCACAAGATGCCTATTTTGAAGAGGTTCTGGCGTAACTCGTCTCTCACATTACGCCGTAACTATTGCGTGACCTCAAGTCCAACTCATCAAGAGGTTACGGGCGTAACTCCTTCCAAAGATTACGACGTAACTCCATTAGGTCAAAAGAGGTTCCACGCCGCGGATACTTACGCCGTAACTCACCGCATCACTTGCGGCGTAACGAGATTATTGAAGACTACAGGCGTAACCACTTATAAGGTTACGCCGTAACTAGCGAATCTAGTGTATTTACGGAGGTTACGCGTAACTCATCTTTTGGTTACGCCAGTAACCCGCACTGGTCTATAAATACCAACAATTCCAAAGATTTCTAATCATTCCATTCCACACACAATACCGAGAACGTGGGAAAATACTCAAGGAAGGTCTAGGAAGCATACGGAGTTGTTTCCAAGGAGAAGTCACAACCGTTACGATAAGCTTTAGCGCTTATTATGTCTTTACTTGCAATTCATGTATTTCGTACCTTTGAATATTGAATTGATGCGCATGATTAATATGAGCTGCCAAGAACACTTTGGTGCTAGCCTAGTTATGATTCCTTAATTGTTTTGTTTACGTTTACATTTACCTTTACTCCGCACAATTATTTCTAAGTGTATGCATGCATAGTTCTTTGGTAGTCACCCCGGTTCGGTAGTTTTGAATGGCGGCAGAGGCCAATTGCCTAGGAGATATGACCAACCGACCCTAGGTGAGCGGACCGAGACAGGAAGGGTAAGATATGACCAACCGACGACCCTTTCTACTTGTGCGATTTGACCAACCGATCACCTATCGCTTGGATGAATTTAAGAATTGGGGGTGTAGTGTCTAAGTTCCTAACGGTCGGGCACTCACTATTTAGAATATAGCATGTAGCGGTACTTAATGACTCGGCAGGGGACCAGGAACAACGGGACTTATGACGGTGCCGATTTCTCTGTGGTGGCATCTTTGCCGATAGGTTAGGCGAATTGACCAAATGATGTCCTCTCGAATTTGACCCCACCAAGTAATTGGAAGTAGGTAGACGTAGACATAACTAGTTAGGAGGATTGACTAGGTTAGCACTACTATTCCTCTATTGATTTCCTTTCTCCCATTTAATTGTTTTTATATTCTGCATTCGTAGTTTAATTAATTAAAACCATATCAAACCATTTATATTCTGTGACAATTAGACTTAGTAATTATCCGACACACATAGCTCTTGGGACGACCTCGGCTTTACCATTTACTACACTACACACGACCGGGTACATTGCCCGTTAGTGCATTAGGGTAGACCATAGGTATAGCGAGACACTATAAATATTAAGACCTGGTCAGTAAAACCTGCATCAACTTCAAATTTATATCTTCTTGAATAACATTGTAGTCCACCGACTTCAATTGGCTGATAAGTTTTTGAAGTCTATTATAAGTGCCATCAAGTTTTTCTCCACTAAGAGCAGTGAAGTTTTCAAGCTGATGCTTGAGCATATTCTTCCTTGATTTCTTTGTAGTTTCATTACCAGCAAACCTTGTTTCGAGAGCATCCAGTAACTCTTTAGCAGACTCATATCTTTCAAAGTCCAAAGCATACTCATTAGGTATTCCCATGGAGAGAATACTGTGAACTTTGATCTCCAGTTTCCTTTTAGCCTTGTCGACTTCACTAACAATAGCTATCTCTTTACCATCATCACCCTTCTTAGGAAGAGTATCACCTTTTTCAACAACATCCCAGATGGCATAATCAATCATACGAATGTATTGCCTCATTCGCATTCTCCAGATTTGATACTCACCATGCTTGAGCATGGGCACCTTTGATGCAGTTTCCATGTGAGTTTCGTCAAACATCTTAGCTCTTGAATAGAACTTAACAAAACTTCTTCTTGGTTACAGTTTCTAGATCACAAGCTCTGATACCACTTGTTGATCCCAGTTGAGCAAACGATCTAATATAGAAAATGACTTAAACAAAGACTTATTAAGTATCACTCGGAATCTAATACTTAATCTTAAGAAGAAGAACAATGAACATTCAACACCTCAATATTATTATTAATACGAATACTCTAACCAGTATTAGGGTTTTACAACCTTGAAGTGTATCTACCTTAGATATAAAAACATATATATCTAATCTAACCTAGGACCTCCTTTTATAGGCTAAGGAGTCCTTTACATAATACAACACGTAACCTACAAGATAAATATCTTTTCCATATTTATCTAATACAAAATATCAAACCGACTATACAAAACTAGCAATGGTTACATTACAATATCCGTGGTTACACAATACTACTAGCCGCGGTTTGTCTTCTTGATGGATCCATTCTTCCGTCCGTGATTTCATCAACTCGTCCGTGGTTCTAACACTTAGAATAATTCTTGATCCAAGGAACCAAAAACCCAACAAGTTTTTAAACTCTACAAGGTATGTAAACACTAGCCTTCTTCTTTCTGAGTCTAGGATCTCTATTTCACACACAACTCACAAACAAATACGGGAATTTTCAAAACCCAAGACAGTGTTATTTACAAATCGTACTTTCATAATTTTTCCTTACTTTTCAAAGTAAGTTTTCTCTTACAACACGTAAGCTCATACTTATTTTTCTTAAACATTTTCTTTAAACAAAGAAACTTTTTCGAAATGCTTTCTAAAAGGATACTTCTTCCCGTATCACTTACATAAAAGTTATTTCTCACGTCTAGGACAAATTTTTTTAATACAAAGTAAAAAGACGTTTTCATTGCATCTCATGTCTTTTGAATGCTAAAGAGGACACATAACTAATATGTGTTTTGGCACATTCATTTAAAGCAACAATGAATTAGGAGCACTCGGGTTATCTCACATAATAGTGTGCTTTTTCACTTCTAGTTTATTTTCTTTTCTTTTAGGAGTCGAGATAACCGCAACTCAAATAGTTTGCATATAGGCACACTAGGCACAAATGTTTCCAAAAGGAAAATTTTGAGTCGCTGAGTCACCAAGATACCACGGATCCCAAAGATTAACTGGGCCGGTTCCCTCAAGGAAAGATCCGTGGGATCCATGAGATAGAAGCTAAAATTATCTTATATTTTTCTCACTTTGGATGAAAACTTATATATTTTCATCATTTTTTATTTTTTTTGGAGTATGTTACTTAATGCTTGTGCTCTCATGATCACATGCCTTAAATTCATATCTAATATTAGATTTTAATCCACATTTTGGGTCAAACATTCATTACAATGCATTATTTTCTATAAATAGGATTCCCAAAATGCTTGCATATTCATCACTCTCAACCTCACAAACAAACATCATCATGTCATCCAAAAGATCTTCCAACATAGATGAATCACCTAGTGCAAACAATCCTTTCAAGAAATCCAAAATTTTGTCCTACCACCTTCCATAGTACCACCACCCAAATCTAGAAACCGCATTTGATTAGCATCGGCCTTGTTGTTTAGCAAAACCATCATCAAATGGTTCATCACCAACCACTCATTCACCACAAAATGCTTCCATTGTAGCACCTCCTCATCTCCAACAAGCACACCAACATCATCACCCATCAAATCTCCACCTAAAGTCACTCTATTGGAACTCATTAAGACTCCAACAAGATCCCAACAAACCAACCCAAAAGAGATAGTCTTTTTAACACCTCCCACATCTCCAAACACAATCTTCAAAGACCTTGAAACCTCACCACCTTTAGCTCCCATTGTGTTACAAGAACATCTAGGTTCTTTTCCACCACCATTTCCAAACATTCCGGACTTTGATCCATATTTTCCAACTTTTCCACCACAACTTTCGCATCTCACAAATCAAACTAACCCGGAAAACTTCTGCACACATTACCCACATCATTTACATTGTGAACATTGCCAGTCCACTAGGGATCTTGCAATAGAAATTAGGGAAGAAATGCGAATCATATTTAACCTCATTCTTGATCGCATCAACATCATTACTCACCAAAACTTCCATCCATAACCTTATGCAAGCATGGAAGGAATCATTTTATTATTTTTAGTATTTTCTTTTGAGTCATTTTTAGAACAAGTCTTGTTCTTAGTTTTACATGCTTGTATGTGGCATAAATACCACTACACTTTGTTATTTTATTACAAGGCTTTGTTTACACACCTTGGCTCCCAATCTTGATTCTCGTCAATCACAAGATTATTTATGCATGTTACTACTAACCTTTTTCTTTGTAGGTTTTTATTTATTTTTCTCACTTGACGCCCCATTCTAGGGGGAGCTACCGTCAAGGGAAAGTTAGAGATACTTGGACTATTTTTCCACATTTCTTCATTAGGGTTACTTTTTGTTTCGACAAAAGGGGGGAGAAGAAGTAAAACTTATGCTTTCAAAAATACATCTAATCTTAAGTTTTACTCATCATAACATTATGTTTTGTCATCAACAAAAAGGGGGAGATTGTTAATACAAATAAATCGTAAAAACGTTTATTAATATTTAGCGATCTCTTTGTGTTTTGTTGATAACAAATATAATGTTATCATAAGTAAAACTATAAGGATACATGTTATTTTTGTAAAGCATCTACATATAGTCATTTAATACAAATTGTTGTAATAATTCATTTGTTGTAATAGTTTATTAGGATAGGTAAAAACCACAACCCATGACCCATACCCATGGAGCATATCCATAACCCATGGAGTTAACCCATACCCATTGACTAGATGCATTGCATCTATTAGATACATTGTATCTACTTAGATACCCATGGTTCAAACCATAACCCATGACCCATAACCCAAAACCCATGGGCAAGAGGGCGTCTCACGGATCCCCGGAGTTACACTAGACGGATCCTCAAGCAAGGGATCCGTGGGATCCGTGCAACAAGTGGCAAGAATTTGTCTATAAATAGAGAGCCATTTCTTCATTTTATTCACCTCTCTTTTACAAACTCTCTCATATATTCTTACACTCTTCTAACAAAAGATCACTTGATCTAGAGAGTTGTTCTTCTTCTTCTATTGTGATTCTCATATAGGTCCTTCTAAGGCGAGATCACGAGCATTCTACAAGTCATCCAAGCAAGGGGTCCTTGATTGATTTGTTCCTCCACAAGATTTCTATAGCGAAGATCTTGTATTTCATATTTCACATATTTGTTGTGTTATAGTAGTGTTGGTTTGGTCCTCCGTGTTACGGACTCGGTATTTAGCTTTGTACCGGAAAAAGGTGTAAGCAACGTTGTGAAGGCTTATCCGCCAAGTTGAAGGAGTTTGTTGACATAGTGCTTGAACTCTCGGTAGTGACTCGGAGAGTGGAGTATGGCAAGGAAGGTGTCCTTATGGCGAACCACTATAAATCGGTTGTGTCATTTCTATCCTTTACTTTACTTACTTTACTTGCATTACTCTTAGATCTATACTTTCTCTTCATCCGTACGATTTCACATAACATCTAATCTAAAAGTTTTTGAAACTAACTTAAAATCGGCAAAACTATTCAACCCCCCTTCTAGTTTTCCACACAAACCCTAGCGGATCCAGTGAGCGTAGAATTGAACATGTGACACCAGGTTAGCATGGCCCAGTATTCCACTTTTGCTACCGCTTGAAAGATTTTGAGATGATCTTCCGGGTCTTCACTTCCGTCGTATGTTTTTACGTTAGTAGGCATACGTGTTTTATTGGGCATGTCAAAATAACGAATGCGTGGAGTGAACGGATCAGTCTCCTTGCATACCCATGGTCTAGCTAGATCATCGTCAGCGATACCCGACTTCTGTTTTTTGGATCCGGACCTCCAATATTCGCCTCCGCTGTCTTCACTCTCGGAAAGTTGGCTGGTCCTCCGCGAGTATGCCCGGCTGTCTTCACACCTTCCAGAATAAGGCTTTGTTCTTCGCGAATAGGAGCTATGATAGCCGCTTTCCTCCTCTTTTTGAGAGCCGCGACGGTTTGGTTTTCTAGGGTCTTCGGAGTACACGGAGATGCTTTTCTCCTTGTCTCATATTATGTGGAACACACCCTTGCGCAGCCTCTTGAACACCGCGTCTCGTTCAACACCTTTCTTCTTTGGTGACCTAGACCGACTACGCCTTCGCTCAGAGCCTTCCTGTGTGTTCCGACGCTTCTGAGACTCGATCTTTTTCCTCAAATCCCTCCTTCCGGTCGGCCTTCCCGACTCGGAGTGCTGCGAAGCCTCACGGAATTCTAGCCGAGTTTTTAGTGCATTTATTTCTTTGGCCCTTTCTTCCTGCTTCCGAACTTTCTCTGTCACAATCGGCAAGATCTGGTCATAATACTAGTCACAATATTTCCTGACGGCTGCGTCTGACGCAGGTCCCTCAAGTTCCACCAGAGTTGCGTTATTTTCTCTTCCCGATGTGTTCTGCACATCGGATACGGGAGCGGGAGTTGGTTCAGACTAAGTGCCCATGGTGAGTATTTTTCAAGAACGCAGTTGTGTACTGGTCCCACTGATGGCGCCAACTTGTTAGTACAAAAAGTGTGACGGGTTATAATGAGTGTTTATGATGCTTGTTGGATTGGGCTAACAAGATGTTAATGGGTTGATCTTGTACTAATCCAAGTAGTTGATTGAATCCCTGCACAAGTGAGAGTAAACCATTAGCCTTACCATGGGGACGGACCCCACGATTAAGCTCCGGCGTGAGAGTAAGTACGCATTCTTGTCAGAGATAATAAGAGTGTGTGTGTTATTATGAGAGAGAAAATTGTACATTATGAGGGGTTTAGCACCCCTTTTATAGGCGAGGCTTACCACTAGGGTTTCCTAATGACTCGCACGTAAAAGTTAGTGACTGGAGTCTCGGGCAAGGTCCCGTGGTAATCGCGGATGTGGACACAGGATGCCTTCCGCGGTGGTCCGCTAAGCATCCTGCGTGCGTCTTTGAGTCTGGATCATATCCAATTTCGCTATTGGGCTTATTGTTGATCCAGTATTCGTAGTTGTTTCGTGTTGGGTCCGGGCCCAGTATGTGTATAGCACGAATTAGGCCCAGTAGGCCTCCTATACGTGCTATACGTCATCAATATAGGTATTTTTAGTTATGGGTGTTGTTATTCATATCTAGTTCTTGTAGGCTTGGTGCTATTTGACTTAGTTTATCTTTGGTGCACTGTAATCTATAGCTTCTCGCAAGTTTTTTCCGGAAAATGCTCCTTATCTTGCTAAGATAAAAAGGAGGGAGTAACTTAAAATATGTTATTCATAGAAATGTGAACTTGTGCCACAGGTTTTTGACGTTTTACCTTATCAAAGTGATATTTGAAGTATACTTTCTGTTCAGTTGGAGAATCAGAATTACGAATTTACTCATCGCGCTAATTATTCTTTCTTAAGATGGCTTGTTTATTAGAACTTTCTAACTATTTTACACGTCGAAGATATATACCTCAACTGATTTTATGATATGATTAAGTTGTAATGTAATACAAGTACACTTTCTTGGATTCAAATACCAAACCATTTTGCAGGAGTCGTTGGAAAATTTAGTGCACTTGTGGGATTAGTTCACACCTTGTAATGGGTTAGGAGGTACAGAGTGTACACCCATAAGGTCCATGAACACCTCGACTCATATAGTGGTTTGTATTGGTAGTACTTGGTGAAAGTACCGCTTGGTGAAAATCTTCTTGGTGAAAGTATCGCTTGTGGAAAGTACCGCTTGTGGTTTCCATCGATAAGCGATGCTTCCATCGATAAGCGATACTTCCAGCGATAGGCAAGTGTTTCCAGCGATAGCACCGTGAAAGTATCGATGCTATGAAAGCATTGATAGCGAAGTTTTCCATCGATAGGTCAGATTTCCACCACAAGTGAAAGTACCGCTAATGGAAAGTCTTGCTTATGGAAAGTCTCGCTAAATGGCGATTACAACTTCTTTATGACCACGTTTAATTGATCATGTAACCACTAACGGCTATAATGGGGATAATTATGAGGCTATTAATGGGCCGATTAATACTCATAATTCCATTGGAATAGCTCAAGAGTAACCTCCTATATATAGGAGATCTGAACATGCATGACATATACACAGAAAACAATAAACACTTGTTAGCGAAAGGGTTATAGAATTGTGCCTAATTCTCTAACTGCATTTGGTTTTATCCCAAGTAGATATTCGTGATACCCATGCATTAGGGTCGAATAGTTTACTTTGGAAAGTGATCACACGATTCCAAGTGATATCCGTAACCACCTAGTGGTATTGCTACCGTCATTGATTGTCTTAACTCTGCTCGGGAGATAACCCCAACAATCAAAGTAAACTATTTTGTGATAATCAATGGCAACCACGCAATGAACACATGGCTTCAAACTTTGCTAAGGTGGACAAGTTTGAAGGGTGGACTTTAGAGGTGGCGTAAGAAGATGCACTTCTTGTTGTCAAGCATGAGTGTGGTCTATGTCCGACTACTCCAATTCGATGATGGTGATGATGCTACCGTGGAGCGATTAGGAGGAGGAGCAAGTGGGAGAATGATGACTACATATGCAGAGGTCTTATTCGAATGGTATGTCTCGATTCTTTGTTTGATATTTATCGAACTTTGAATCTTCCAAAGAACTGTGGATTCCTTGGATGCCAAATATATGGTCGAGGATGCATCAAGTAAGAAGTTCCTTGTTAGTAATTTCACAAATTACAAAATGACCGATTCAAGACCGGTTATGGAACAATACAATGAACTTCTTGGAATACTTGGAAGGTTTACACAACACCAAATGAACATGGATGAGGCTATCAAAGTCTCTTGTGTCATTGATAAACTCCTCCTTCATAGAAAGATTTCAAGCATACCTTGAAACTTATGAAGGAGGAGTTAACTCTGGTTGAGTTAGGCGATCATCGCACATTGAGGAATCTCAAGGTGCGTGATAATGACAAGCCAAAGAGTAGCAATGCTCTTGGTGCATCTGTTGTCAATATGGTAGAGCATAACAAATCTACCGGTACAATGACAACAAAGGCAAACGCAAGTATCATGACAACACAAGGCGATCCTAACAAGAAGGCAACACCTACTTGTTGGAAATGTGGCAAGACCTGGTCACATTAAAAGGGACGCAAGGGTGTTAAAATTGGTGGTAAAGCCAATGGATCAGCACTAATGGTTCGGGGAGTGGTGGTTCACCCAACTCACCGAAAGGTCGAAATATTTTAATAAGTCTTTTCGATTTATTATGTTACATATGTATCGAATCTTTTATGTGTAGGATGATGATGTTGCGTGGTGGGTTGACTCGGTGCAACAGTTCATGTGTGCAAAGATAGAAGTCGGTTCAAGACTTATGAGTCATCGAATGATGGTTTTATTCTTCACATGGGAAATTAGTCAATGACCTTGGTGCATGGCCGTGGTTGTGTAGATCTTAAGTTTAGTTCGAAAGATTGTAACTTTGTTTAATGTTATTCATGTTCACGATATCGGGAAGAACTTGGTTTCAAGTAGTGTTTTGAATAATCATGGATATAAACAAGTTATTGAATCGATAAATTTGTTCTTTCTAAATGTGGTGTTTTTATTGGTTTTGGTTATTTATGTAATCAAATGTTCATGCTTAATATTACCACCGATGTTGTTATTTGACTTTTGTGACCACATATGATCGAGTGATTCTAACCTTTGGCATGCTAGACTTGGTCATGTTCACTATAAAAGGATGCAAGATATGTCTAGGGATGGTTTAATCCCGCTTTTGACATGGACACCGAAAAGTGTAAAACTTGCATGTTGACCAAGATAACCAAGAAACCCTTCGTGGTGTTAGTCGTGAGACTAAGATCTTGGAGCTTATTCACGATGACACATGTGATTTGCACGCCACTCCTTCTTCGGGGAATAAGAAGTACCTTGTGACATTTATTGATGATGCTTCTAGATTTTGTTATGTCTTTCATTACATACCAAGGATGAAGCATTAGATAAATTCAAAGTGTTTAAAGCGAAGTTGAATTACAACTTGGGTCTTTGATCAAAAGATTAAGGGCGATAGGGGAGGTAGTACATGGATACTCGGTACTTTCATCTGTTGGAATAATCCATGAAACGATCGCCCTTATACTCCTCAAAGAAATGGTATTTCTAAAAGGAAAAACAGGTTTGAAGGAGATGGTTAATTCCATGTTGTCCTATTCAGATCGAGTCAAGGGTTCGGGTGAAGCTATGTTAACGACTTGCTATTTGCTAAATAGGGTTCCCAACAAAAGGAACAAGGTTACCCTTATGAACTCGGACTAAAAGGAAACCCAACTGAACTATCTCGTGGTGCAGGGTTGTAGGGTCATTGTAAGACTCACGATCCAAAGCAAAAGACTTTGGGTTAAAGAGGCATTGATTGCATCTTTGTTGGATATCTTGAGCATTCCAAGGCTTTTAGGTTCTATGTTATTGAACCTAATGAACATGTTTCGATTAACTCAATAATTGAATCAAGGGATGCGGACTTTGATGAGAATAGATTCTCATCGGTCCCTAGACCAAGTCGAGGATTCCTAGTGGAACTCATGACACCTGGTGTATCGAGTACGATGATGAACCATCGGTGGTCCTCGATGAGGTTGTGGTTCAAGCAACATGAACACGTGCTCGGGGAAAAGCAAAGGGTCGGGACTCCAAAGTCATTTAGACACGAGTTTCAACTATACTTAGTTGAAGGTACCGAGGATGAGGTCTCGAGACCAATACTCCTATTGCTTCATTGTTGAGGATGACCCCAAAACATTTGAAGAAGCAATGAAGTCCGGATATTGCTTTACGGAAGAAGCAATCAATGATGAGATGGATTCCATCATGGGCAACAACACTTGGGTGTTGGTTGATCTACCTCACGTTGCAAACCTTTGGGTTGCAAATGGATTTTCAAAAGGAAAATGAAGGTGATGGAACTATTGAAAAGTTCAAGGCTAGACTAGTCATTCGTGGCTTTAAACAAAAGTCGAATAGACTATTTTGATACTTATGCCCCGTGGCTCGTGTCGATACCATAAGGCTGGCGATTGCTATGGCATCTATTCAACGGTTATTCATCGATGGATGTGAAAGCGACTTTTCTTGAATGGTGAATTGGAAGAGAGGTTTATATGAACCAACCTCGTGGCTTCATCATGCACGGCAATGAAAACAAGGTGTAAACCGATTAAGTCTCTTTATGGATCAAGCATGCACCTAAGCAATGGCATAAAAATTTGATGAAGTGGTTTTGTCTAGTGGTTATGTTCTTAACCGTCGACAAATGTGTATATAGCAAATTTGATGAATCTGTAAAGGAGTCATCATTTGTCTATATGTTGATGACATGTTGATCTTTGGCACCGACCAAAATCGGGTTGACCGACAAAGGAATTTTTGTCATCAAGGTTCTCCATGAAAGACATGGGGAGGCGATGTTATCCTTGGTATAAGGATTAAACAAGAAAGTAATAAATTTCTATCTCTCGGTCTCATTATATTGAGAAGGTCTCGAGGAAATTCAATTACTTTGATTGTACTCGATGAGTACACCTATGGATACTTGAGAAGTCGATGCCTAATCATGGCAAAGTCAGTATCTCAACTTGAGTATTCTAGGGTAATTGGTCGCTCGATGTATGCCATGACTTGTACAAGACCGATATTGGTTTTGCGGTGGGAAAATTGAGCAGGTATACTAGTAACCCTAGTGCTCATCACCGGCAAGCAGGTTCAAAGTGCTATCAAGTATTTGAAGAGAACTATGGATTATAGTCTCTCATATACTTGTTACCCATCGTTGTTGGAAGGTTACAGCGATGCAAGTTGGATCAAGAACATCGAAGACAATTAAATCACCAGTGGTGGGTATTCCTACTTGGTGGAGGTGCAATTTCTTGGGCATCCAAGAAGCAAACTTGCATCACCAGTTCAACAATGGAATCAATTTGTGGCCTTAGCATTCTTGGTAAAGAAGTCGAATGGTTGAAAACTTGCTTCGAGATTCCATTGGGCTAAACCTATAGCACCTATTTCTATCCGTGTGATAGTGCATTACATTGGCTAAGGCTTATAGCCGGATGTACAATGGTAAGTCTAGACACTTGGGTGTCGGACATAGCATGATTCGTGAGCTTATCATGAATGGGGTGGTATCTATAGAGTTTGTTAGATCTCACAGAACTTAGGCGATCACTTGACGAAGGTGCAGCTAGAGACTTGGTTATAAAGTCGCTAAAGGGATGGGTTTAAGTCCAACTTAGTCATCGAATGCTAGGACACCCAACTCCTCCTAAGGAAACTTGGGAGCCGAGTTCAATGTGGAAAGTCGAACATTCGATGGACCTGGAGCACATGTTTTATTTACATCCCAAGGTTGTGCTCGAACTCACTGAAAGGAGGATGAAGTCTTTACTTAATGGTTAACTTTCTTTGAAAAGTGCTTGGCGGGAGCATGACTAAAGAGGAACCACCTATGTAAATGTTGAAGTTTTGCCGCTTGGAAGCTTTGGACTTTTAGCTTTACAACATTTATGAATTTGGATATGGACACATGGCTTGTATAGTGTCGGGAGTCTGTTAAGTGTTTGAAAACTTGTGTGTATTTTATCTTCGTGTATTCAAATGGGTCAAGGTTCAATTCTTAGAACACCGATTCTCGAATATTTGAGCGTGTAATTTACTAAGATGGAAATTCAACTCGGGACATTTTCGTTTATGCACATGTTTTGCTTAATGTTTATTTTTCATGCAAAGGAAGTGAACTAAATTTGGGGAGGATTGTTGGAAAATTTAGTGCACTTGTGGGATTAGTTCACCTTGTAATGGGTTGGGAGGTACGGAGTGTACACCCATAAGGTCCATGAACACCACGACTCATATAGTGGTTTGTATTGGTAGTCTTGGTGAAAGTCGCTTGGTGAAAATCGCCGTGAAAGTCGCTTGTGGTTTCCACCGATAGCGGTGCTTCCATCGATAAGCGATGCTTCCATCGATAAGCGATGTTTCCACCGATAGCAATCGTGAAATCACCGATGCTATGAAATCTCGATAAGCGATGTTTTCACCGATAATCAGTATTTCACCACAAGTGAAAGTCTCGCTAATGGAAAGTATTGCTATGGAAAATCTTCGCTAAATGGCGATTACAACTTCTTTATGACCACGCTTAATTGATCATGTAACCACTAACATTATAATGGGGATAATTATGAGGCTATTAATGGGCGATTAATACTCATAATTCCATTGGAATAGCTCAAGAGTAACCTCCTATATAGGAGATCCGAACATGCATGACATATACACGTAAAACAATAAACACTTGTTAGCGAAACGGTTATAGAATTGTGCCTAATTCTCTAAGCGCATTTTGGTCTTATCCCAAATAGATATTCGTGACACCCGGGCGTTAGGGTCGAATAGTTTACTTTGGAAAGTGATCACACGATTCCAAGTGATATCCCGTAACCACCAGTGGTATTGCTATCTGTCATTGATTGTATTAACCTCGTTTCGGGAGATAACCCCCAACAGGAGCCATATCATAGCCAGATCTGTAATTATTTAGACGAGACGGTTATAATAAATTGAATTCTTGTGTCATGCAGCAACAGTAAGTAATTGAACCTTGTATATGTTATGCAGTTGCTTTCTACTAGTACCCTTCTAATCACATGCTTATACCTGTTCGAAAAAAAAATGAAATTGTTTGCTGAAACAGTTGGTTACGGGAATTGACAGCCACAAGCCCATAAGTCAAGGTGTAGAAGAAGCATGTGTAACCTTTTAATTATATAGGAAGAAAAAATTATTTTGATGAGTGCACAATCTTAGATCTAATTTGCATATCCGAGTCTGTAAATGACATTAGTGATGGATATTTACGCAATCTTTTAGCTACAAAGTTTTATTATCTTAAGCATATTTTGATTTTTGAGGTATGAAAGTATGATTGACCAATATGTTATTAAAATCTGACTATATATGTAATTAAGAGAATTAGCCTAGTCTGTAACCCGTTGTGCAGAAATATCCAATAATAAAATTTTAGTATTTTACTGAAACAGATTAGGTTATTCCAATGAAAACTTGGAGCATCTGACTTAAATAGAAGATTATCTAACGGTAAACTAGAATTGGATTGAATTCAGAAATGATTTATATTGCTCAGCATCGAGATTAGATGATCACAGTTGGATACTGAACATGAATATCATTTAAAAGATCAACAAATATTGAATATGCGGCTAGAAAAAATGTG
This sequence comes from Chrysanthemum lavandulifolium, assembly GCA_022545495.1. Lineage (NCBI taxonomy): Eukaryota > Viridiplantae > Streptophyta > Magnoliopsida > Asterales > Asteraceae > Chrysanthemum > Chrysanthemum lavandulifolium. The sequence goes on along the minus strand of CM040244.1, from coordinate 235,961,537 downwards.
TATAGAAAGCCTTGGTGATCAAAGCGGGTAAATTCCATTCATAAATGTAATTAGCAACAGGTATACCAGCTAACTGAGATCGTTGATGAAGGCATTCACCGATGAATATGTTTTGGTATTAGAAATATTTAATACGATGAACATTATATTCAAAATAGTTCATCAAATTAGAACTTATATGACCAGCTAGTAGATATTGGTGCACTTAAATTTGTAGAGTTTTGAACAATGTGTGTTAGTTTTCAAATGTAAAATTTGGAAGCAATTTTGCCACTCACACTGTATGCAACTTTCCAATTCTAATACTGCCCCAAAAAGAATGTGTAAGATTTTTAGATTTGGGGTAGTGATTGAAATGAGGTTTGACTTTTCGGTTGGACTTGATATAAGGTTAAGTTCTAGACTTCTCAAAGATTTCGACTGTTTTGAACTTTTGATATTTCTAAAACTTGAGGCAATATTGTACATGTAACAAGAACATTTATCCAATAGAAATATGTAAATTTTCAAAGTTACTAAAAGCACTTTGATAATCACTTTTGCCGGTCAAGACCAAAACTACAACTGAAGGTTGAAACCATATACATAACTTAGTGGAAACTGGAAATAAGGAGCAAGTGGGTACTGAGTGTTTATCCCACATCGGATGAGAAGTGAAAGTTGAGAGTGAGAATGGCTGTATATTATAACGAAGCTTAATAAGTTGACAGGCACGCAGCCATGCAATAAGCACAAAGCGAACTATTCTTTCGCCTTTTACTAAAGAATACCGTGTGCTTGTTGTATTAAATGGCATACGCCAATTTTTGGAGAGTTTCTTCCCAAAAGGAAGGACTCCAACCAATATCCAGTTCAAAATCAATTCAACTTTTTTGTAAAAAACATGTTAATATTCCTCATATAGTCTATTGTGGATTTGATATTCTCCCTTTTAAATATCCTTGCCGCCCGGTTGGAAAAAAATGAACCAAATGCAGTAGTTGGTTTGATGTGATAGAATCTTTCACTGAACGGTTATCATCTTGGAAATCTAAGTGCTTATCTATTGGTGGACATCTAACCCTCGGTGCTTGGTAGTCTCCCAGTTTATTACGTCTCCATTTTCCGTGCCCCCTCAAGGTGATTGACAAGTTAGAGAGCATTCACAGCCGTTTTTTTTTTTTTTTTTTTTTGGGGGGGTGTATTAAAGAATGTTACGGAGGTATATCTTGGGTTAAATGGAGTAAAGCTTGTGGATATTTAGATCAAACCTAGTGCGTTACTTAAACGGGCCAATTAAGTGCGTTATGGTGTAGAGTCATTAAAATTTTGCACGGTGAAGATGATGCCTTCTTCACTTCTTTTAACTTGGGTCTAAGAAAGGGGACTTGGCATGGTATCATGTCTAGTACCAACACCATTGCTAACTCGGGTATTCCTTTTAACTCTTCATTTTCTTAGAGGTTAACAATGGGGCTAATGTTTGGTTTTGGTTGGACCTGTGTCACCATTCAGGTTGCATCATGAAAGATAAATTTCCATGTTTGTTTGCCCTTGAACTTGAGAAATCTTGTATGTACAAGTTTACACTTCTATATGTGGATTTGTGGCTGGAATTGGAGGGCAGCCCGCTCTTGATGATCTCGCAGCCTTAACCTCACTTATGGGTGATATGCCTCTTGTATCTAATGTTCCAGACGAATTGTAGTGGGGCTTACACAAATGTGGTCCCCTTTGTAACATCGAACCTGAATCTATCAATCATTGTCTTGTTAATTGTTACCATGTGAGACGGGTTTGGGCTAAGGTGGGAATTTTGTGGGCATTGATTCTGTCGTCTCTTTCTCTTGCAGATATTATAAATAGGTCTATTGCTCCTTCGGATAATCCAATTGTGACGAAAGTTTTTCATGGTGTGTTTTGGATCATTATTTGGTCAATTGGAAGTGGGAAATCGTGTGTTTCATGCGCCAACAACCTCCAAGACTTCTCTTCTTGCTATGGATCTATTTTCTAAGGTGCAAAGAATGGTGTTATTGTGGGATTCAATTCGAAGTTCAGACTGGTCTCAGTGCTAGTTTGTAACATCTAATGTTGCATATTTTGAAAAAGGACATTTATAAAATAATTATATCGGATATCATATCATATAAAGGATTTTGACAATTAGTTTTGCTGGTCAAGACCAAAAATACAAGTGAAGATTGAAAATAAATGAAAATGAGGTGCAAGTGGGTATTGAGTGTTTATCCCACATCGGATGAGTAGTGAAAGTTGAGAGTGGGATTGGTTGTATATAATAACCAAGCTGCATTAGTTGAAAAGCACGCAGCCATGCAATAAGCACAAAGCGAACTATTCTTTCGCCTTTTACTAAAGAATACCGTGTGCTTGTTGTATCAAATGGCATACGCCAATTTTTGGAGAGTTTCTTCTTTAAATGAAGGACTCAACCAATTTCCAGTTCAAAATTATCAACTCTTTTAAAAAACTTGTTGATGTTCTCTAAGCATGACTAGCGATCTGAAGTAATTAAAATTACATATTTACTTAAAGTTAATACTTGACATCTAAGTGTTGCCGTTTGGTGTAGATCCTTTGACTATATAGGGTATGTAAATGTATGCATTCAGTAGTAAGTTTGGAACTCGAGTCATTCAAGTTGATAGACAAACAGATATTAGGCCAGTTAGCATACATGGCCATACCATAAGGCATGTACTCAGTGGAAGATAGCAGTCTACTACCAGTTAAAAGAAGCAAATTTGTTACACATCGTCCAAATGAAATACCGATGATTTTTTTCTTCCAGAAATGCCAAATACATCGAGTACCATGGTTGCTCTATTCTCATGAGAGAATGCGACCTCTTTTACCAAAAAGAAAAAAAGTGTGCATAGGCCCAAAGTGCTGTGTGTTGATTAATGTTGCTTTAGTTTTACAGTCAGCCATTTGACGCCCACAGTAGTGAATCCTAACCGAACCAAATCAGGCAAGAACTGAACTTTCTGGTTCCGTTAAGTTAAAAAAACAGACAGCAATTTATTTAGTGTGGCCTGATCAGAGACCCAGAAAATCGAGACACCATATAACTTAGTAAGCTGTAACTGCGTCAGAAATCTCAAACATCCTGTTTTTCTCACAAGATTGTGGAATCCAATATCAGCATCCAAATTGCAATAAGAACCAAGAATCGGTTATCAGTAAACCAAGACAGAAATTTTCATCTTTCAGCAATAAGATTTTCATACCCAAAAAAACATCAAGGTATTATATCGAAAATGCTTAGCAATCGAGCAATCATATTATTTCAAACAGAAAAAACAACATACAAAATCATCACGAATTTTATGCTACTCAACTCAAACTGTATATCTATATTATGCTACAAAATAAAAACATATCAGACCTATGATCGTTTCATCACGCACGAGCAGCCCTTTCAGCCTTCCTCCGTTCATACTCCACATTATCAGTCAACAGCTCAAACCGACAAACAGGACATGTATCCTAATCCCCGACCACGGCACTACACAATCACCATGATACCGATGACTACAAGGAAGCTGCGCCGCCATTTTTTCAACTTCAACTTCATCTTTACAAACAGCACAAATCGTATCATTCCTTTCAACGTCTTCTTTCGTCATAACCACTGTCACAAGATTCTCCACCACTGCTTTTGAAGCAGGCGGCCGTCCCAAACACTACGCATCATTCTCTCTCCAAACTGCCCAAAAAACATCTAGTACTCCCTATTATCATACGCCTCGTATTCATCATCTTCGTAATCAACGTTTGGTTCAAAATTGACGTCATAAGGAAGGACTCCAGTCTCCAACCAGTATCCTTAACTCACCTTTTTTAGTTAGCTTGTATGTGTTCTTTAAGCATAACTGAAGTAATTAAAATTACCAAAGGAGTATTTAATTGAAAACAATATTTGACACCTAAGTATTAGTAGACCATACAGAGTATGTTCATTTATGCTTTTAGAAGCCATTTAGGATTCAGAATCAATGAAGTCGACAGACAAATAGATATTAGGCCAGTTAGCATACATGGCCAAACCATAAGGCATGCACGGAATGAAAGATAGCAGTCTACTACCTGTTATAAAACAGGCGAATATGTTGCACATCGTCCAAATGAAATACCATTTTTTATTTTCCAGAAATAACAGATACATCGAGTACCATGGTTTCTCTGTTCTCATGAGAGCATGCAACCTCTTACCAAATAAGGAGAAGAAAAAAAGTGCATTGGCCCAAAGTGCTGTGTGTTGTTAGTACTTGTAAAATTATTGCCAGTGGCTGCTAGTACTAAAACCTCAACTAGCCGAATATTGTGCAAGTGATGGTGGACTACTGGTTTTCGATACCTACCATGTAAGACCATTTGAACATCTGACTACGATGTAAGCCTTAATAAAGTAATGGACTAACGTACATCACCTGTAGCTGATGCTTAAGTTTCAGTCAACCATTTGACACTTTCACAGCAGTGAATCCTAACCAAATCAAACCAAACCAAACCAGACAAGAATTGAACTTTCTGGTTCAGTTAAGCTAAAAACCGATGCAATTTATCGAGTGTGGGCTGATCAAAGACCCTGAAAATCGAGACACCATATAAGTTAGTAAGCTGTAACTGCAATCAGAATTCTCCAGCATCCTGTTTTTCTCACAAAGATCGTGTAATCCTATATCAGCATCCAAATTGCAATAAGAACCAAGAACCCAAGCTTTTGTGCTCAATAATGTGCAATTTCAATGATTACAATCGGTTAATCAATGACCCACGACAAAACATTTCATCTTTACAACAATTAAAACTTGTAAACACTAACGATACAATGTATTTTATCGAAATGCTTAGCAATCGAGCAAATCATATTATTCCAAAAAAAAAAAAAAAGCATACAAAATCATCACGAATTCTACACTATTCAACTCAAACTGTATATCTATATTTCACATATACTACAACTTCAAAAAAAACATATCCGACCTATGATCTTTCCATCACGCACGAGCAGCCCTTTCAGCCTTCCTCCGTTCATACTCCACATCATCAGTCAACAGCTCAAACCGACAAACAGGACACGTATTCCTAATCCCCAACCACGGCACTATACAATCACCATGATACCGATGACTACAAGGAAGCTGCGTCGCCATTTTTCCAACTTCAACTTCATCTTTACAAACAGCACAAGCCGCATCATTCTTTTCAACGTCTTCTTTCGTCATAACCACCGTCAGTAAATTCTCCACAACTGATTTCGAAGCAGGCGGCCTACCCAAACACGACACGTCATTATCTCCAAACTGCCCAAAAAACATCTCGTACTCCCTGTTATTATGCGCCTCGTATTCATCATCTTCATATCCCCTTATGTCCCCTTGTAACATCGAACCTGAATCTATCAATCATTGTCTTGTTAAATGTTAGTTTGTTACCATGTGAGACGGGTTTGGGCTAAGGTGGAAAGTTTGTGGGGGGATCGATTCTCTCGTCTCTTTCTCTTGCAGATATTATAAATAGGTCTATTGCTCCTTTGGATAATCCATTGTGACCAAAGTTTTTCATGGTGTGTCTTGGATCATTATTTGGTCAATTTGGAAGTGGGAAATCATGTGTTTCATGCCCCAACAACCTCCAAGGCTTCTCTTCTTGCTATGGATCTATTTTCTCAGGTGCAAAGAATGGTGTTATTGTGGGATTCAATTCGAAGTTCAGACTGGTCTCAGTGCTAGTTTGTAACATCTAATGTTGCATATTTTGAAAAGAGGACATTTATAAAATAATTACTATATCGGATATCATATCATATAAAGGATTTTGACAATCAGTTTCGCTGGTCAAGACCAAAAATACAAGTGAAGATTAAAAATAAATGAAAAACATGTACAATTATAACTTGGTGGAAACTGGAAATGAGGAGCAAGTGGGTATTGAGTGTTTATCCCACATCGGATGAGTAGCGAAAGTTGAGAGTGAGGATGGTTGTATATAATAACCAAGCTGCATTAGTTCAAAGGCACGCAGCCATGCAATAAGCACAAAGCAAACTATTCTTTCGCCTTTTACTAAAGAATACCGTGTGCTTGTTGTATTAAATGGCATACGCCAATTTTTGGAGAGTTTCTTCCTGTAAGGAAGGACTCCAACCAACATCCAGTTCAAAATTGACTCAACTCTTTAGTCACACTTGTTTATGTTCTCTAAGCATGACTAAAAGATCTGAAGTAGTTAAAATTACATATTTAAAGTTAATACTTGACATCTAAGTGTTACCGTAGATGCTTTGACTATACACAGGGTATGTTCATTTATGTTTTTAGTAGTAAGTTTAGAACTCAGATTCAACTAAGTTGATAGACAAACAGATATTAGAATGGCCAAACCATAAGGCAGGCCAAACCATAATACTTGACATCTAAGATATTAAAAGAAGCGAATTTGTTACACATCATCCAAATGAAATACCAATGATTTTTTTTCTCTCTAAAAATGCCAAATACATCCAGTACCATGGTTGCTATTCTCATGAGAGCATGCGACATCTTTTACCAAAACAAAAAGAAAGAAAATGAATGTGCAAAGGCCCAAAATGCTGTGTGTTGATTACTGTCGCTTCAGTTTTACAGTGAACCATTTGACGCCCAAGAACTGAACTTTCTGGTTCAGTTAGGCTAAATAAACAGACAACAATTTATCTAGTGTGCGATGATCAGAGACCCAGAAAATCGAGACACCATATAAGTTAGTAAACTGTAACTGCAATCAGAAATCTCAAACATCCTGTTTTTCTCACAAGATTGTGGAATCCAATATCAGCATCCAAATTGCAATAAGAAAAGAATTGGTTGTCAGTAAACCAAGACAAAAAGTTTCATCTTTACAGCAATAAGTTTTTCATACCCAAAAAAAACATCAAGGTATTACATCAAAAATGCTTAGCAATCGAGCAATCATATTATTCCAAACAGACAAAACAACATACAAAATCATCACGAAATTTTATACTACTCAACTCAAACTGTATATCTATATTTCACATATACTACAACTTCAAAAAAACATATCCGACCTATGATCTTTTCATCACGCACGAGCAGCCCTTTTAGCCTTCCTCCGTTCATAGTCCACATTATCAGTCAACAACTCAAACCGACAAACAGGACACGTATTCCTAGTCCCCAACCACGGCACTATACAATCACCATGATACCGATGACTACAAGGACGTTGCGTCGCCGTTTTTCCAACTTCAACTTCATCTTTACAAACAGCACAAATCTTTCAACGTCTTCTTTCATCATAACCACTGTCACAAGATTCTCCACTACTGCTTTTGATGCAGGCGGCCGTCCCAAACAAGACACACCATTCTCTCCAAACTGCCCAAAAAACATCTCGTACTCCCTATTATTATAGGTCTCGTATTCATCATCTTCGCAATCAACATTCGGTTCAAAATTGACCTCATAAGGAAGGACTCCAACCAATATCTAGTTAAAAAGTTAACTCAGCTTCTTTAGTTAGCTTGTATGTGTTATTTAAGCATAACTGAAGTAATTATAATTACATAGGAGTATTTACTTGAAAAGAATATTTGACACCTAAGTATTAGTATACTTGACCATACAGAGTATGTTCATTTATGCTTTTAGAAGCCATTTAGGATTCAGAATCAATGACGTCGACAGACAAACAGATATTAGGCCAGTTAGCATATATGGCCAAACCATAGGGCATGCACGGAATGAAAGATAGCAATGAAGTCGACAGACAAACAGATATTAAGCCAGTTAGCATATATGGCCAAACCATAAGGCATGCACGGAATGAAAGATAGCAGTTTACTACCTGTTATAAAACAGGCGAATATGTTACACATTGTCCAAATGAAATACCATTTTTTATTTTCCAGAAATACCAGATACATCGAGTACCATGGTTGCTCTATTCTCATGAAAGCATGCAACCTCTTACCGAAAAAGAGAAGAAAAAAAATTGGTTAGGCCCAAAGTGCTGTGTGTTGTTAGTGCTTGTAAAATTATTGCCAGTGGCTGCTAATATTAAAACCTCAACTTGTGCAAGTGATGGTGGACTATTGGTTTTCGATACCTACCATGTAAGACCATTTGATCATCTGACTACGATGTAAGCCTTAATAAAGTAATGGACTTACGCACATCACCAATAGCTGATGCTTAAGTTTCACAGTCAACCATTTGATACTGTCACAGCAGTGAATCCTAACTAAATCAAACCAAACCAAACCAGACAAGAATTGAACTTTCTGGTTCAGTTAAGCTAAAAACCGGTGCAATTTATCGAGTGTGGGCTGATCAAAGACCCTGAAAATCGAGACAGCATATAAGTTAGTAAGCTGTAACTGCAATCAGAATTCTCCAACATCCTGTTTTTCTCACAAAGATCATGTAAATCCTATATCAGCATCCAGATTGCAATAAGGACCAATAACGCTGGCTTTTGTGCTCAATAATGTGCACTTCCAATTATTAAAATCGTTAATCAATGACCCACGACAAAACATTTCATCTTTACAGCAATTAAAACTTGTAAACACTAACGAATACAAGGTATTTTATCGTAATGCTTAGCAATCGAGCAAATCATATTATTCCAAAAAAAAAGCATACAAAGTCATCACGAATTCTACACTATTCAACTCAAACTGTATATCTATATTTCACATATACTACAACTTCAAAAAAAACATATCCGACCTATGATCTTTTCATCACGCACGAGCAGCCCTTTCAGCCTTCCTCCGTTCATACTCCACATCATCAGTCAACAGCTCAAACCGACAAACAGGACACGTATTCCTAATCCCCAACCACGGCACTATACAATCACCATGATACCGATGACTACAAGGAAGCTGCGTCGCCATTTTTCCAACTTCAACTTCATCTTTACAAACAGCACAAGTCGTATCATTTTTTTCAACGTCTTCTTTCGTCATAACCACCGTCAGTAAACTCTCCACCACTGCTTTTGAAGCAGGCGGCCGTCCCAAACACGACACATCATTATCACCAAACTGCCCAAAAAACATCTCGTACTCCCTGTTATTATGCGCCTCGTATTCATCATCTTCATAGTCCACATTCGGCTCAAAATTATGAACGTTCAGCAACACTTCCCAATCCGTATTACCACCACGATTTTCACCCAACTCTTCCTCAACAACGCCAACACGATTCACAGGCACAACAGACGCGTCGTCATCAGCTTCTGCGCCGAAAAACATACTCAAAATCTCCCTTTCGTCGTCGTCCACTTCCTCCCACTCAAAATCCTCATTCACATTCACATTCGGACCCACATTCGCGTTAACCGTTACGTTCTCGTTCTCGTTCTCATCGTCTAACTGAAACGCATCCCAACAAACACGAAAATCATCATCATCATCATCATCCTCCTCCTCCACTTCCACAATCTCGTCTCCTTCGGAACCTGAATCGGAGACGATTTCAATCATACCACTCAACCTCAACTCATTATAAACAGATTCAGGAAAGTGAAAATTGGGCAGAACAAACCCATCACCACAATTATTACTAGAATCAGAATTAGGGTTTTGATGATGAAACCCTAACCCTAAACCAAAATCAGCCTCGAATTCATTCAAGATGGTATCATTTTCTTGCTCCTGATTAGAATTAACCAACTGGGGTGACTGTGATTGTTGATTTAACATGTGGGTTATGAAATTGACCTGATTTGGGGATGAATTGAGATCAAGATTGCGAAATTGGCGGGAAAAATCGAGATCTGGAGTGTTGTTGTTGAGATCGAATTGATGATGGTATTGATCGTCTTCGTTGATAAAGAATGATATACTCGCCATTGATGTGTGTGAGATTTGTGTGTGTGTGTGTGTTTTGGGGATGGAAGGAAAGGGGGGAAAGTGTGTGTGAAATGCGTGTAAGGGATGTGTTTGTTTGGAGATTGATTTTTTTAGGGTTAAAGTTGTAAAATAACAAGTTCTTTTTACATTCTACCGACTTGAAACACTTATTTTTTTATTAACAAGTAATTCGTCGAACTTGTTTGTGACGTGTTGATATTACTAATGTTACCGGTTTATGTTACATGCAATATTATAATTACATATTTACTTTCTGGCGGCTCACACATGCAGAGACGGGAATTTGTATTCAGAAAGTACCAAAATTTTTTCAGTCCGGGTCGACATAATGACCATCTCAACAGGTCGGGTCGGTTTGATGCCATTAAAATGCAACATCAAATAATATAAAATCTCTAGCTTTAAGATGTTAATGTGATATTCTGTAAACTGATTTTTAATGTTTAAAAGTTACTAATTATCAAATATTGTTTAGTTAATTACCAATAGCTTTAAATCTTTAAGATTTGTAACTTCTGTTATGAGTCCTACAAAATAAAAGAGACCAACAATGCAAGTAAACAATACCCAAAAGACCATTTATACCAACAATTGAGTGAAATTATCTTGACCCGTGACCTCACTTTTTCAAGTAATAAAATAATAATTCTAGCTTCTAGCCTTTACTTCATCTTCCCAAAATTTCTATCTCACTTCTTTCTTCCTTTTCATCCCATCTTCACATCTTCAGCGTCTAACTTTTCTTGCAAACACAAATTTTATTTTCACCTCCTTCTACTTAATTCCAATCCCAAGGTGATTCCTATGTTCTCCAAAGGTAAGTTCCAAAAAAATTCACATATGTTTTCTCGTACTGGGGGTGGCCGAGCACTTGTCTTTTCTATTGAACCTTGTCTTTTCTCGCTAGTTGGGCCGGTTGGGGGGGGCCGAGCACCCTCCAGCCCCCCCACTGGCTCCGTCTCTGCTCACACATCATTTTATTTCATTTGATCGAAGAAAAGAATACCAAAATGAAAAAGAGAACTAAGAAATTTGGTGATGAGTTACTGCTCACATGGTGGGTGTGGTACGTGATATGGCGACCAAGATACCAAAGACCCGAGATAGCAGATCGTTGACCTCATACTTTCTTAAAGTCATCCTTGGTCTTGTCAAAGTCAAAGAAAAGCAAAAAGTAAACGACTTCAACCAACAACTACAATACAAAAGATAATCCCATCTCTGTTACAATGCTCAACTTATCCGAACAAAAGAACCTACCCGAGACCTCCTTGTACAAGATCTTAGCCGAAAATCTATACAATAAAAGTTATCAAGATAGGTGTTGTGGTATCTAGTACAAGAAACAAGAAATCTTGTCTTAATGTTTTTGTGTGATTCAGTTTAAAGAAAAGAATAAAAGATTGAGGTGAAATGTGTTGGCGTGTTTTTTGTTTTTTGTTTTTGTTTTTTAATTTTTCAAAATAACACCTTAACACTAAAAATACCATACACGTAACCGTCAAATTGTCTATATAAGGATGAAAAGATAAATATTAATTAAGTGGAAAATAAATGATTAGCTCAACAGGTACCCAGTTACCGTCTTTGTGATAATGGAACAAAATTTGAAAGTTTGATGAGTTATTTGTTAATAAAAAAAAAAAAGTAAATATTTCAAGTCGGTATAATTTCAAAAATAACTTGGTATTTTATGGCTCAACTCTTTTTTCTTTGGTACTAGTTCAGATAGATAAAATTTGGGGCAGAAACGACTCGAATCGAGTCTCAACTTCTCAGAACATGAAATCGCCTCATTCAGATTTATAAGGCATGCGTTTAAGTTTGGACTCGTTTCGAGCCTTATACTTTTAGCACGAGCTCAACTTGTTATATATTTTTCAGGCTCGAGCTCGTTTTATTTTTTTGATAGGCTTAAAAAAATTATAGCTCAAATCAAGCTTAAGGTTTGTTTAATTTTAAGCTCATTTATATATAACTATGCATAAAATAATATACACTTATGGGGTGTTTGGTTCGCCGTAATCCTTCGTAATTGGATGTAATTGTAATTTGATTACATTACGTAGTCTGTTTGGTTAGAATGGAGGAATGTAATTGATTACATTCGTGAAAATTTGTTTAGTTTGCGTTGTAATTGTAATTCATCATTCCAATTACATCCGAGGAGGAATTCAGATTACATAGGATGTTGGATGGAAAGTTTTGAATTACGTTGTAATTAATTTTATATATTATTATTATTATTATTATTATTATTATTATTATATAAATACTAAAATAATAAAATTTATATAATAATAAAAGTAATAGTAATAATAATTATTATTATTATTATTATAATTATAATAATTTTATATATTTATTTACTTCAATAATAATAATTAAACTAATAAGTAATAATAATAATAATAATAATAATAATAATAATAATAATAATAAAATAATAATAATATAATAATAAAAATAATAATAATAAATTAATAATAATAATAATTAATAATATTAAAATAATTATAATAAAAATAATAATAATAAAATAATAATAATAATATAATAAAATAATAATAATAATAATAATAATAATAATAATAATAATAAATAATAATAATAAATGATAATTAATAATTAATAATAATAATAATAATAATAATAATAATAATAATATTATTATTATTATTATTATTATTATTATTATTATTATTACTATTATATTAATTATTAATAATAATAATAATAATAATAATAATAATAATAATATTATTATTATTATTTTATTATTATTTTAATATTATTATTATTAATTATTAATTATCATTTTTTATTATTATTACTATTTATTATTATAGATATTATTATTTTATTATTATAATAATTATAATTATTATATTATTATTATTTTATTTTATTATTATATTATATTATTATTATTATTATTATTATTTTATTATTATATTTTATTATTAATATTCTTTTTATTATTATTATTATTATTATTATTTATTTTTAATATTATTATTATTACTATTATTATATTATTATTTTATTATTATTATTATTATTGTTATTATATTAACTTTTTAAGTTTTATAAAAAATTGAATTACATTACGTTATAGTCAACCAAACACGTTAATGATTTCATCAATTACAATTACAATACATTACAATTACAACATTCCAATTCTTTAAATTACAATTACATCAAATTACAATTACTTTAAAGATTACAATTCTTCAAAACATTACGTGAACCAAACGCCCCCTTACATATAAGAAGTGTATTACACTATATTTTTAAGGTTTATAAGAGTATGGTACAGTGGGTCATGGGCGATGAGGTGATGCAGTATGATTATCGCATAACATTGTCTTGTGTGTGTTCGTCACTTACATTAACAGGGTTGCATCGTCGAAACCACCAAGTGTGGAACGAGAACTTGTCAAGACTATGATCACGCAGAGTGAATGGATGGTTGATGTTAGTCAAGTAGGGACCTAATAATTATGGTTATCATCCCGCGGTGATACATGTTTTAATAGTGAATGCTCTAAATAAATGAAAAATCTTTATATAAATTAAAGTTTTTATTGAATCTTAATACGCTTAAAATCTTCCTAATCCCTTTTTCTTTCTTTTTTAGTGAGCAAATAACTCTCAATCTCTCATACTCACACTTTTGGTAAATCAACTTATAGTAATTTGTTCAATTCATATTCATATTCATCATTAATGCATCACATTCCAATAGTTTAGCGTTTTCATTGTTCAAATTAATTGTGTTTCATTGTAATGTTTCATTATTGACATATTTTTGTAGCATTAAAAATAAGCTAACACAAACACTCAACATACGCCAATGAGCTTATTATTAAGAGAATTTTTTTTAAACGGCCCGTAACCGGTACCTTTTACAAAAATGAACTTTACATATTACGAAAATGAACTTTTTATTCTCATCCGTTAGATTCATTTGAAAACAAATTTCTGGCCCTACACGTGTTAAAAACGCGACACATTTAAACGCAACAAATTAAAAACGCGACCAAAATTTAAACTCAAAACATGTAAAACGCGACCCGACAAATTAAAACACCACTAAAACGCGACCCCCAACAAACTCGACCCAAAACGCGACCATACAATAAATAAAAAAACGTGACCAAAATTTATTTAGGGACAAAGTAAAACACGCGACCAAAGATATTCGTTGGGCTCTTGTATTATTGAGTAAAACGCAGCCAAATTTCAATAAAACTCGACCAAGCTTCATAAATATCCGTGCATAGAAAGTAAGTCAAAATATTCTTGGAATGCCTACCTACTTTAAAATTACCAATATGAAAGATAAGGATCCTCTCATGTTCAAATGAACATGAGCGGTCATGTTATGCTTGATGTGATTGTACATCAAGCATAACATGACCTCTCATGTTCATTTGAACATGAGAGACCTAAGCGATAAAAAAAAGTTCATTTTAGTAAACTTTGAAACTAGTTTATTTTGGTAATTTGGTTTATTATTAATAAGTCATAAGCAGCTTAGAGCGGAGGGTGTGGATCACGTCGTTGCTCGTCGTGCCACGGTGGCAGCCTCGCCGACGTTCGCCACCACACTGTGGTCCTTCGTCATTTGATGCCTCGCCATCGCCACTACACCGTGATTTTCTTTTTTTTTTTCTTTTTTTGATTTATCAAGTGTGTGCAGTGTGTGTAATTGTGTACATAAAGAAGAAGTGGTTTGTGGGTTTGTGTTGGATTTTAGAAGAAGTGGGTTTGTGTTGGATTTTAGAAGAAGTGGGTTTGTGTTGGATTTGAGAAGAAGTGTTTGTAGTATGTGTGAAGAGAGGTTGAAGAAGAAGTGGGTTTGTGTTGGATTCACATCCTCTTTGTTTACATTTTTTTTTTTTTTTTAACTTTTTTTTAAATATATTATTTTGTATTTTTATTTTAATAAATAAATTTAGTTTATATGAAAATTTGAAAAAATAAAAAATAAAGTGGTAGTGGTGGCCCTAAATGAAAAGGTTGAGGTTTGTTAGGAGAGAAAGAGGGTTTGTTGCGGAGGTTTGTTATGCTGATGTGGCAGTGATGAAGAGGTTATGCTCCATCACCACACCCACCCCTCTTATAAACATAAGCTTGATCCCAGAAAATGAGCTTAGACAAACACCCTTCAAGAGAGAAGAAAAAACAAACAAACGGCTAAACCAACAAAACAAACTTGGACTTCGATTGATACATAAACCAGAACAGCATATGCAAAGAGACTTTTAAGAACTTGAAAGCCTGTAATTCCTAACTTATGTGCATGTTGCCAAACTTCAGATTATTCTGTTAATTTGGCAGCCGGACATTTACCCAATATCACTTCCTTCTACATCTGAAAAGTAAATGAACCCACCTGATCCATATAAATATTCCTGAATCTCTTTTATAAATTATCATACTAAAAACAAAATTATGATTATCATAAAAATCTAAACAAACTCAATTGCCCTCAAGACTTTGCATAGTGAGGATGTTTGTGCCTTCAACGCAACATATAAATGAGATTATGAAAAATTTGAGGACTCTTAATACAGATAAGAAAACCATAAGTACTACTCAAAGTCTATATACAAGTGTAGTAGCATAAGCATAGAAAGCTTGTAATTTCTCCTGAGTCTTATTTATTACTTGGACTCTCATTCTTCTTAAGCATCTTAAGAGAATCTAACAACGAGCCTTTTTCTTGATTCTTTGAGGATTTTGCAAAAGGATTGCTTGACCGCTGAACCTCTACTTGTTTCACCTCGCCTGCCTTTAAGTCAGCTACATTCTTATTGCCTAAAGCTTTAAGGTCCGGTTTTGTAGCCTCTTTAGGTTCTAACACCTTACCAACCTTTGCCGGCTCCTGTATCGCCTTTTTCTTCACAAAAGAAGGTGAGGTAAGTTGGGGAGACTTTAATTCATTTACAGGTTCTCGAGCCTTGCTTATTTCTGGTGATGTAAATGTTTTGATTGTATCACCATTAGTCTTAGGTAAAGTATCCTTTTTCTCTGTTGTTTCTTTAAGCATAGTCTCGGTGGCTTCTTTAAGCAACCTTTCCTGAAAAAAAGAGAAACAAAGGTGGTTGAGAATGTGTAAGGATAAAGTTGAACTGCATGTCTTTGTGTCATGTAATTGATTACCTCCAAAATGGTGTTGAATCTTTCTGCCAAAATTGGTAGCTTCAGTGTCGTCACAAGCTTTATTGCACCTCTAACGGATTTCTCGTGTGTAAGAAGCTTAACAAGTTCGAAAGCCCGCACAAGTTTATCCCCTATTATAAACATCATATTACATTCAAATGAAATGTTAAACTCAAGTTATCATATGTCCCATTTTATTTTCTTATTAAATTTAAGTAACACTAATTATTACAGTGTAGAAAAGATGTAACAGAAAAAGTAGCTCTTTAAAATTGGTCATGACACCTTAACAATAATCTTTAAGGAGAGTTAGAACCAACCGTTACAGCAGGAATGAATGAGCCTCAAGATGCATCTATCCAAAGCTGTTTCGATATTAAAAGCCTCGTCATCAAGTGATGTTGTATCCTGACCAAGTGCATCCATTTCTTGGATCCTTCTTTGAATCTGTAAAAATCTCAGATATGGTAATTGATTTGTAAACCAGTACCATATGACTTACAGCCAAATAAAACCCAAAAACTAGTCTTTTGAATGTAATTTGATCAACTAAAACAAGAATAAAAAGCAAGCTTGAAGTTTTTTTTTTTTTTTTTTTTTTACATACAGGATGTAACTTCTGAATAAATACTTTACCTCAGAGAGACGCATGTTGCTAATAATGAACTCATTTTCGAGATTTTCTGCACCAAGGTCAGATGATGCGATAGGAATTGAAAGATCTAATAAGGTGAGAACTGGTTTTGGGAAAGCCTAAATAATGAAGAACACGATATTAGCTTCAAACAAAATTTGTAAAAGATAAACCAGTATAATTACATTAAAATGTAAACTTTGTAGAGTAGTACCTGTGGGAATTTATCAGGGGATTTGCATAATATGCAAAACAACTTGCTTGAGTTTAATCCAACCATCCAATAGGTTTCCTCTTTCTTCTTTAGCTTACTAGCACTGCATTCAATTGTAGAAAGGACCGTCTGTAAGTGCATAAACCAATTAAGAAGAAGCAATTTCAAATAAATTCAAGTATTTTTAACCTAAAGAGTGGGAGCCATCTGCCTCCGTACTGTTTAGTAAATGCACGAAGAAAACCCTGCAAATATAAATAAACTCTTATAGCTCACGTGAATAATATTTTTAGTGGCATGAATTCATCAAGTAGAGTAGCGGCATACCATAGAATCAAATGAAGTTAGTTGACCTTCTTCACTAAAACCAAACCATGTTAAACAGGAACCGGGAGTCAATGGCAACCTTCCTCTTATAGTTTCAGTTCCATTAGGAACATTAAAAACGCTGAACTCTAGCATCTGGTTCCCAAAACAAGTAACTTTTAATGAAACTGTAAATTAAATCAAAAGCAACTGGCGTTCTTTAGAACTACAATGATAGAAAGAAAATAAAATTCACCTGTTGCTCGTTTGAAGGGAGGGTAGGAGAAGAATGTGTGACAACCGCAAGCTCGTCCCCGAAGCCTGATGCAGTCACTACTGGTCCATCAAGAGAAACAACATGCCTCTGCAAAAAAAAGAAAAAAAAAAAAGATATAAATAACAAACTAAGTCCACCTTTTCAGTTAAAAATGATGAGTAAATCTTGAAAGCATAAAAGAGTAGTGACAATACTTGTAAACCACCCTCTGTGAAAATGCGAAGAAAATTTAGACTTGTAACAGCAGCAACCCAAGAACTGCCAAGCGCTACAGCTCTCACTTCTTCTTCTTCAAATCGCATAGACCACTACATTATATGCAAGAGGTAACAATAAATAAGTATTTTCAAACTCTTGAAATATATGTAAAATTTGAAAAATAATGTAAAAGGATACAACTAATTAAAATGATTGATGACCAAACCTCGCTGTTATTAGCCCAGCTTTTGAATGGACGATACATGAGGGTACTCATGTTTTTCTCATTGCATAGATTTGCAAAGACACTTCCATTTTCATTTAAGGAAGCCATAGTGAAACCAAAACGATCAGTCATTGCAGGAATTCTTGGGCCCCTACCAGTGTCATGAAAGTCGATCTGCATCCAACCCATTGTATAAGAGCACATAACTGTCGATTTGGCTATTTTGTACAATACTTAATTATTCACCATGATGACTAAAATCAAGGTTTCTTAACATATTACTTGTTTATAGAGGGAAAAGTTTAGAAGTTTGATTTCTAAGGCAAAGAAGATGTTATCCAGAGATATTCTTAGTTTCATAGTACAGGAAGATAGAAATCCAATTGATTGTTCACATTAACATATGAAAAGCTAACTACAAAGTTGAAAGGAGATGAATACCTCTATATGGGAATATTCATCATGCTTCATTGTAGTAATACTTCCAAGCATATTATAGCATAAAAATCGCCTTTTACCAGGCTGGGCAGGAGTAGAACCTGGCTGAAAAGCTTCCTGCATTTTTGGTCCTGTATAACTAAGTGTACTTGTTGGTGTCGCCTTACTCTTTTTCATACTCTCCTTGTCACCAATGGAAGGTTTTTTGCGGGATTCAGACTTTGAAAGCAAACTCATTCCATTATTGATATCCTCATCCGAATCTTCATCATATTCAATTTGTTTGCGTAATCTTTTTCTGGAAGTTGGTTCAGAACCTAGAAAGCTATCCTCACCATCATCACTTAGACTACCTGATATACTAGGCTCTTTTTCCTCCTCTTCAAAAAAGACTAGACCGTTACTTTTGTGTGAACTTGAATCAGGAACACCTTCTGTAGGAGACTTCATAGATGACGGGACAACAGAGTCCCAAACACCATACTTTCCCATAACATCAATGACAGCCAATGCATTTCCATTGGGCTTCCATGACATGCAACTGATCATTTCATCAAACTTCTGTCTTTCAATGTCTTGTTTTTTAGCAACGTCCCATATTAAAACTTGTCTGTCTAAACCAGAGGTGGCTAAATACTTTCCGTTGGGTGACCAAGCTAAGAAACACACTGGTTTCATGTGATCACCTCTTAAGGTAAAAAGTTTTTCAGCTGTATCTCTATCGTACATGACAATGTCGTTTTTTAAACCAGAAACGGCTAGCATCTCTCCATCTGGGCTCCACCCAAGTGCGGTTAAAGTTGAAAAGTCAGAAGAGGTATTAGGGGCGATATTCTTAAGGTTGTGGATTGTTGTACCAAGTTGAAGGTCCCAAATCATAACAGTTCCAACTGAATCGGCTGAAGCCAAGTACTCACTTTTTGGGTCAAAAGCTATCGCGGTGATAGACCCTCTATGACCTTTTAAAACCCTGGAAATTGAGCCATCTATGGTAATAATAAGCTTAATACCATCATCATCACCACCAGCCGCCAACATGGTACCCGATCTATTGAAAGACAAGGCACGGATAGGCAATGTAAATCTGCTGATATTTGACTCAAATTCTCCTCCTGGTGAACAATGATTGAAATTGGTCAAAAGTTTCGAGAAGCCAAAGCATTAAGCAGTAAGCAACTGGAAGATAGAATTACTCGACATTATTTGTAAGCATCCTATTCGACCCATGATATCAGTGTTCACGTGTGATCACGTAAAGATTAGTTTGCCGATTATAATGAAAAGGAATAAACAGTTGTTTGCTGATAAACAAATAACAGCTGGAAAATCAACAAATAAAAATATAAAAAATGTACTGAGTTTTGAAAATGAAGAATAACTTGGTCCTGCAACTTGACGAACTACTAGTGAATGGCAAAAGGACAGCCTAATTTTCTTTCACTACGAAGTATGACAGCATAACTTGTTGAATACTGTATTCTTTTAAAATGATTTTTATAGTGAAATATAAACTAGTTGCTCAAAACTACCTTACATCGAAACAATTTCTTGTTGCACTTAACACAAATGTCACTTGATAAAGGCATGACATAATGAAGCCTATATGGCATAGAAGATAATTCATTGAAATATATTCTATGCCATCCAAAAAATAGACAAATAGTATATGAATTTGGGATGAGATAGAATATATTTCATAGTTGTAATCATGTGCTTGTAATATTAGCCCAATGCCTATCATTAAAGTTACAACAAGAACAAATCGCATAAAAAGGTATCATACTTTAGGCCAATTCAAGTTTTAGGTGCTCAACTTTTTTTTTTCTCAATTTAAGGTATCAAAGTTAATTTTAAGTGCAATGTACGGTTTGTTTACTTTTCGAAGGATATTATCGGTCATAATTTTAGCCAAAATGACTTTTTTTACATCACGTTAGTTAACCATTTCAGCGAGAAAAATGACTAGAAGCCTCTCTCGAAAAGTCAAAAACACCTAAAAAAAAACTTTAAAATGTACTTTGGTACCTTAAATTAAATTAAAAAATAAAATAAAATAAAATAAAAAATAATAATAAAAATAAAAATTGGATACCTAATATTCAAATTGGCCTAAATTAGAGTACCTTTTTATGCGATTTGCCCTTAAACAACAAAGCTACATGTGCTGAGTCAGTGTTTCAATTCTAAAACCTTATAAACAATGGCATTTTCGTAATTACAAAAAAAATAACCATTTCTCCCAATTACTTCTTAAATAAAAAAAACTCGAGAACAGAGCGTAAATGAATAATAATGACCTGGGAACTTATACAGCTTGACAGATCTGTCACTAGATCCAGAAGCCAAGCAGGTGGAGTTAGGACTAAGGGCCAGATTAGTAACGCCATCTTTATGGTTCCTAAGAAACTTGGGAGTTGCCGAGGGTACAAGCGCGTCGTGGATAGAAATGACGGAATCTGAAGATGATGACGTCACTATGTGTTCTGCTGTTAGGTCCCACTGGACTGTGCAGTATGAGCTTACTCCGTTGTTCTTGTGTGCTTCACGGAGCTTCATTGACCTGATCTTCATTTTGGATGGTTGATTGATTTTTTTGGGTGATTGGCTTTTTGTGATTGTTTGATGTGTGTGAAATTTTATTGGATTTTGTTGATGTCTTTTGGCGGGAATAATTGGGATGGTTTCGCGGGTGAGTTCTTTTTGCGCCCGATTCAGATATTCAAGTATTCAACCGGGTTTTATTTAGGGCCTTGGGGTCATCTAGTGATTAAGAAGGCTCATAGTTACCGTCTGTGGGTTCACATCTATGTGGGCCTTTTGGGTGAAACCCGCCGCAACTTTTGTGCTTTATACATTTGGGCTACTTTTCCTCGCATCTACGGGTCGGTTCAGGTTACGGGTTGACATGAAAAAGGAATTTTATAAAATGAAGAAAAAAAGGTTAAAAATTGCAATCGAATAAATGAGAGTGCATCTTTTTTTTATGTTGCAAAATTGAAGATTTATGTTGACCAACAAAAGTTAAAACAGACTTCAATTTAATCAAATTCATTTAAATTTCATCAAACAAAAAATATATGTGTATAAAAGGGTCCTACTTATTAAATACGGTGTTCTTTGGGTATTGCTGGGAATAATCTTTCTGTCACGCTTTTTTAAGATCTTGCAGTTTTTGTTAGTTTTGTTAGTATTTTGCAGTTTTAAGCGTTTGGGCTTTATTAAACTTTATATTCTGATTTAGCGTTTCGGGTTTATAACTTTTGATATAAACAAAATTATAAAATAAAAAAAAAAAAAAAAAAAAAAAACATGTAACCAGTATGAATAAAAGCATGTGGCAGTATTAATAACGTGACCCGTATAAAAACATATATGACAACTTTGTAAAGGAAAAAACATAAAAAAAAAGGGTAATAACAAACTTTTAATTGTTAAATTTTAAATAAATTATATGAACTTAAGTATACTGAATTAAACTTTACAAACAGGGGCGGATCTACCTTGAGGTTAGGGTGTGCAAGTGCATACCCTGTTAAAATTTTGAGTAATGTAAAAAAGTTTGATTTTTTTTGAAGTAGCTATAAAATACATTAAAGATTTATGAGTGCATACTCTTTAAAACTCTAGAAAATTATGAGTGCATACCTAACTTAAATCACCATTGTTCAAAACCAAAGAAAAGAAAAGAGAAAGAAGAAGCGCTCCTTTGACAGTAGTCTTGAAGGAGGAGATAGTAAAATAATGGAATTGATCCACAGATTTTTTTGATTAACGCATCACAATCATCATTCAACGGTTTATCTGATAATGATCAGAATGTCATAATTTATGATCGTTAATCAAAAATATAATGAGATCGCTCCCAAAATAATGAGCATGAGGTAGGTAGTGTATGAATTTTGTCTTATCCTTGTCTAATTGTTAAGTAAAGATTAGAGATTGGCCCAATTGTTTTTATTCTAGCCCAAAATGTTAATATTCGACCACTTGAAGTCACTGTAGTTTTTGTACACAAGTTTCATTTATGATTTCGAAATTTAACTATAACTTTTATCTAGAGCTTAAAATCGGTTTATGTTTTGTCAAACTCAAACCGAAACCGAAAACTGAATATGTAATAAACGATTTTATGTTGTTACGGTAATAACTTATTCACACAAATTCACATATTCATAATTTAGATATTTTCTAGCCTTTTCAAGTCAAGTAAAATCACAATAAATGCGAACAAAAAAGAATCGTTAAAAAAAATGTATTTGATTATTAACAAGAAAAACCTTATAAAAATGTGACTGTGAAGCTCCGACCCGAAAGAATTCTCGAAAAAACCGACCCGTAAAAACCAATCCAAACCGAAAATACTTTAGCCTAAAAAATATATTCTTGGATACACAGTGCACACCCTATGTCACATTTATGGATCCGCCACTGTTTACAAAACCATGAATTTATTAATGGTCACAATATTTAACTTAAAAAACAAAGGTATTGAAATATCATGACCCATTATACTATCTTTTTTGACCCCGTCCGTACACATGTTCTGAAACTAATTATTTTTAACAAAATTGAACCGAATTAAAATTTGATCAAACCAAACTGAATTTGATTCGATTTCAGGTTAACCTGAAAAACTCTACTTAATTTATACAAAATTTGATTTGATTACAAGGATTTTAACACCAAATGTATTTAATTATAAAATGTAGACAATGTATACCCAAATATATAATGAGAGGTATATTTCAGTAATAAAAAGAATTACAAGCTTAATGTTATAATTTATATTAGACTAAAATACACCGTTGGTCCCTAAACTTGTAGCTGAGGATCGCGATGGGATGAACCACGATTTTCATCGCCATTCTTAGGTCAAGACTCCATTAAATGCCGATTAGTCCTTGACCGGTTGGACGGTCAAACCGGGGTATTATAGACCATTCACTTTTTTGACCCAAGCTAGAACCCAAGGACCAATTGTGAGTATGGATATTAGCCGTTTTTTCCCCGACACGTGCATTTAATTTCGCGGAACAAATACACCCACCCAACAAACAACTTTGCCAATCACATAAAACCACATTATCCGAAAAGATAAACCGCAAATCGAAATCAAGAATATAAATCCTCATTTCCAGGCGAAAGACCAACCCAACTTCCAACAAAACCATGTCGATCGATCGTTTACCAACATGCCGGATGAAGTGATCACTAACATTTTGAATCGGTTGCCTTTGTTAGAAGCGGTGAGAACCTCTAGTTTAGCGAAACCGGAGGTCTAAGTGGACTTTCTTCACCGATGTCGTCTTGATGAGGATTTCTTTTATTATTTAACATCTGAGTTTTATGGTAGGCTTGTTACTAGATTCTTAAATCGAACTTATGGGTCCAATAAGAAAGTTTGTCTTTCTTTGTAGAGCCAAGATCAATTATTGGAATAGACAACTTTCATTATGAACACGTTCATGAGTGGCTCTTGTTTTTGGCTGACAATGGAGTTGAGGACCTGATTATTACAAACTGGTATGGTGACCCAGTTACGTTGTAATACCTGGAATTTCTAAAATTCACAAAAAGACCAAAATACCCCTATAATCAAAAAGTATGAATAACTAATTTAAAGAGTACCAAATAAGCTATGTAAATTTAGAAATTTATTAAGAAATATCACTCATGATCCAAATAAAATTAAAGACTTTGTAAAGGTAATTTTTATAGTTTATAATTTTATAAAAATTAGCTTTGTATTTTACTTAATTAGCCGAATATATTTAATATGTTTTATAAAGAATTTAATTAATAAAGCCCAATATAAATTTATGTAATTAAGAACCCATTTATTTTAAGTCCAATACATTATAAAGCCCACAAGAAAATAGTAAACCCTATAAAAACACATTATACGGTTCACTCTAAACCCTAATAACCGATTAACCCTAAACAGGCTTCCAAAACCCTCCAAAATTCGACATCCGATTTCCAAGGCTGGAGCTATTTTCTTGGGCGAGTTTGAAGGTAGAGAAGGTGTTAAAAATATAGTTCGAGGCTCTAAGGTGCTGGATCGATCGTGTTTAGTTTTTAGGTCAGTTAGGGTTTCGGCGAGAGGAACTTTTGGTTTCTTTTGTTCTAAAGACCAAAGCTCATCAAGGGTATGTTCCTAATGTTATTTTCAGTCCTACAAGTCATATAGAACACGTAAAAATTAGCCATGCATGTTAAATAAGTCGTATGGAATTATTTGGAATTAAAACCCTAAAAGCGTATAAAATAACGAATGAGCATACAATAATTTTGGGGACCATGATATTAATTTTCTAAGGACTCTTATATGATGTACGACATGTATAAAATACATGTTCATGAATTCGAACCTTGTGTGATTTGTTTGGGGTTTTATTTGTCGATCGTATATAAATAAGGAAAGGTTTTAAAAAGGGACGATTAGGGTTTATAAAAAATTAGGGTTTGCTCGTTATGATTAAGGGTCATTAATACAGTAGTAATGATGAATTAATGATGGGTTACATCTAGGTTTAGGGCTTGTACTTGAATCATGCCCTAATCGGTTCTACATAAAAGTCTTGGGTTGGTTTTGTAAATTATGAAACTTAAAGGTTATTTTTGTGAACAGTAAAATAATGGTACTAAACGTATAAAAATAAGTATGGGGGTTAAACGTGTAATTTTAGACATTTAGAGGGCCATTCGAATGGTATTTAACTTAAAGGGTATGTTTTGTAAATTCTAAAACCTTTGGGCTAAAAGTATAAAATCTGATAATAGAAGGTTAGATCGTATAATTAAAGATGTTAAAGGTGCAACATGTAATTTTGGGTAATTATGGGTCAACATGTGTAAATGAATTACGTAAGGACATGCATGAGTTAAGTTAATTTCCGTTTGAGTTTTCATATACGTTCTAGGTCAAAGTGGAAATCATTAAAAGAGGTCACATGTAAATTAAATGCGTGTTAATGATATTAAAAGTATGGAAACCCTAGAACATAAATAGGAAGTTGATTAGGGTTAAAAGCTAAGTGTGTAAATTCGTTATTTCATGTGAGAATGGTAAGTCTTGGAATCATGTATAACCATTGATAAGGAGTAAATGAGCTAGTACGAAGTGTGTCGGGAACATGCGTGAGTTATAATGAATTAAAGTATTGCATGAATGGTCTCAATTAAGGGTTTGCATTCGAACAATGTTACGTGTGAGTTTTGGTTAAT
The DNA here is from genome assembly GCA_022545495.1 of Chrysanthemum lavandulifolium. NCBI lineage: Eukaryota > Viridiplantae > Streptophyta > Magnoliopsida > Asterales > Asteraceae > Chrysanthemum > Chrysanthemum lavandulifolium. The sequence goes on along the minus strand of CM040244.1, from coordinate 235,935,951 downwards.
CATGTACGTTATAAAAGATTAGGTAAACTATTTTGAAAGAGAGTCCTAAAATCCGTTATTGACATTGTAAGCCCTATACTTTGAAAGATGATCATATGAGTCCTCAAAATAAGATAATTATCATATTAAACCCTTAAGTTTACTATTTATCATTTGTAACCCATGAGTTTGGCTAAGTAATGATTAATACTCTAAAACGTTGTAATTCCGTCCGTCACAAAAAAATGGGAATAATCTGACAACTCTAAAAGTATTAATGAGATCAATCCGTTATGACATTTATGATGCTAATAAGTATTAAATAAATCATAATCCGTGTAGATTAGTTGGAGGAGACGCGACGTTACATCTTCGTATTCTACATTCGTTTGCTTTTCCTCATTTGCTCTAAGGTACGGATATTACATCTTACTTTAAGACACTTATGTTATCGTCTGTATTCGACCTTTTCGGTAAAGATCCTCATGTTTTCCTTCTTCGTCATGTCTCTTATGTTTATTAGGATTTCCAATGCCATTGCTATGAACCCTTTTTCGAATGTTTGATCATTACTTATCCGAATTTATGTTACGGTGAACTATGCAATATCGATGTGAACTTATGTTAGGAAGACTTTGATATATACATTTGTTGAACCACGCTATATTGGATAATGAACCTATGATTATGAACTTCGATTTATGAACTTCTGTTTATGAACATATGATATGCCACTATGATATGAACTTATGATTTACGATTATACGAATATGGACCTTATGATATGAATTATCGATATGATTCTGTGACCTTGTGTTGACTATGATCATGCTATATCCGAAATCTGTTTGACTTAAGTTGGTTGATAATAACCAAATATTTAACTAGTCATGGGGTTCCATGTCCGTATCGATGATGCGCCTCGATATGACTCGTGTCGATGAGTGATGTTACGCCACGTCTACGGATGGTGAAGCATATTTGTGAATATGTAGGAAGGCGTATGAATGCATCCTAGATCGATCATTATCGATATGTTATCCGGTGAATGATGTCGTATGTGTCTGGCGTCTTCACAAAACACAGGAGCTAGCTACTCCATTTGTTTTACGAGGTTACTTTTTGAAGAAGAAGATATTTCGATATGATATGTTAATTGATGTGTTTATGACGTATTTGTTTAAGTGATTATTAGTTGCCATACTAGGATAGGATTAATACGTTAAAACATGATTCGATATATCGATATTATGATTTGTTATTGTTAAGTGAATGCGTTGATTTCTGAGATGAATGTGCTAGTATATAATTGAGTGTTTTGAAGGTTAATTATCATGCGCATATGTGACTGCCATGTTAAAACTTTGCTAAGGTTAGGATTTGATCGAGAACTGGTTTAGCTATTATATACGCCATGACTTGTCGCCATTTCATTGCTACAATATTGCATTAAGTGTATTAAATGTTGATTAATTGATTTGTATGAATGCCATGTTTATTTACTAGAAGCTGTTTCCGTTAGTTTTGAGACTTTCCGTTTGGCTTATACGTAATGTTATTTGATATGTTATGCGTTTGGTTGTTCGGATGTGTTTGTTTTTGTGTCTTTAATGTGCTATGTGATGTCTAAACTGGTATGTGGTTGCTTGGATTTCTGTATATTTGTGCTTCCGCAGAATCTTAAAAGATCCCTCGTCATCATTTTATTTTGATTTCGTTAATTGTATATTTATTCTGTTTTAGCTTTTGTTTCGTTATATCTGTTCACTGGGCTTTGTAAGCTCGGCCGCACTTTTCTTTTCTGCGGCGGTATTAAGCATTTCAAGATGAGCTTATGGGATAGGCGATCCGGGTTTGAGAGTAGAGTGAGAGCAAGATTGACCATAGAGATCTTAGATTTATTTGAATATTAAGTTATTTATACTATCTTTTGTAAGTTTTGTAAAGGCTTCGCTTTTGTTCATTAGTTAAAGTTCGATATGAAACCGTATTGTGATATCTTTACCCATGCCTGGGGTGTTACATACGTTCCGACCCAACTTTACTCTCGCGGTGAGTTGAAACATCCGGTACTTCATGTTTGTGCTATGGCTACTTTGGAATATTTTCATGGCTATCCAATCTCGAGCCTAGAATTGATTCATGTCAATTTTCTAAGCGGTACAATTTGGGACTTTATTCTTGGTTGTCCTCACTTGAGTCTCTTAAAATGAATCGTCCTAGTACTAACGAGATGAGACTATGGGATATTGCAAAACTTGGGAATTTGAAGAAGTTACATTTGTCATTAGGTCGTTATAATGTTGTGACCACAATCACAACATCCGATATCTTTCACTTGACAAGACTTCAAAATCTTGAGACCACTTACATTGGATTTTGGTGATTGCACGGTAAGAACAATTTCAGTTTACAACTTATAATGTTATAGAGATGTATATGATAATGAAATTTAATCAGTAAAACTTCTTGTAGTTGATACATGAAGCTAATCCTAGGATGAAGGTGCCCTTTGTTTCCTCGATTAACCTTGTCGTCCGATGTCGATTTTGGGAATAGTGTTATGGTAGCGTTCACCATTGGAATGATTGGTCATCTCCGAATTTGAAAATCTTTGGATACGAGTAAGTGTAATGATGTAATGAATATGTATCAAATAAAACATTCCTAAATTGCCATGTTTGTGTATCTCAACACTATTTGATTTTCAGTCGCAAACACGCTTAGTGATCTACCTTGCCCAATTTTTCGACTATTGTAGATAGAAACACATTCGACCATGGGCGACAGAGACGGTGGTGTTTGAGCTTTTCCCGATCGAGCATGAAATAACTTTAATAAAGTGTATACTTGCGTGTTCCGGTCGCTAAAGACAATCAATATCGAGGAAAGCGATAGAGTCATGATGGGAATGAAAATACCAGAACAAGCGGGAGTTGGCTAGAAGTGTTGAAACTCCCAGCTTCCCCGGTAGTTGTAGATTTCTTTGTTGGTTGTAGTTTAAGTTTGGGTTGAAAACCCCGGACAATTAATGTTTCAAAATAGTTTTAGTAATTTTGTACAAGAATTGTTATATGGTTTGCTTAAAATTAGATTGTTCATATGTTGTTGTTTGTGCGTATTCTAGGTGATGAAAGTTTGACATTCGAAAGTCAAACTTTCATTTAGCATTTTATTTGATTCAAGCAAGTAAAGCGCATTTCAGTTTACTTTAGTTAGTCAATACTTGAAAATGTTGAATGGGTTAAGCTGTGAGCGAGAGTTGTAATGTCATAAGGATTGAAAACCTTTGGAACATTAAGTGCAAAAGTCATAATGGTATTTGAAGTTTGATGATGACGATGGTCGTTGGAATGTTCAATAATATATACAATAGTATTTGACTTTGTAAAGTCAATATTGCAAAACCATTACTAAAATATTTGTTTGAAGTGTAATGATAATTTGACATGTTTTAGAAGTTTGACTTAACAAAGTCAAACTTCAATGGTTCTGGAAGTTGGCAACGAGGGACCAATTGTGTATCCTAAAGTGAATATTGGGCGGGAGTTTTAAGTGTGACAAATTGACAACGGCAACCAACACAAATTCAGGGACCGAGTGTGAAATAAAGGAAACTATTAAACCCTTCACCGTCTCTTACCAGAGACGATATTAACTAGTGCACAACTAACGAGATACTCATCTACCACTTTTCCACACACACACAACTTTCCAATGATGATTTCCTATTTTAAACAAACTCATTGAGGTGGTGATTCGCCAAATCTTAATGATCGGATGGTGTCTGGTTTGAAGATGAATTTGCCAGAAGGGATTCTAAGGAAGCTACTTCTTGATCTTGCCGACATCTAAAGACAAGAATCATCAACCGTAGGGAGGCGTACAAGAGAATCAAGCTCACGGGACCTCGTGGAATCGCGCTTGTTGTGTGGATCTGTTGAACAAAATCCGGTCTAGGCAGACAAACCAACTTGCCCAACTCATACGGATAGTTGGTCAAACAGATGAAGGTATTCGGTTCAACCAAGAGTATGTTAAGAAAATGGTGAACATAATGCCCGAATTTTTAGTTTTCCATGGGGTAGATAAAGCGTCTTTTAGGTGATAGTTTTGCTAAAATGGTATGTAAATTAGATTTGATGTAGTTGGTTATGATGTTTAATGAAATTTATTAATGATAAAATATCATTTGGGTTATGTGTTGTTTAATCATTGTATTGTGATATGGGTTGTATTTTAGTGTTATTAGTATAAGCAAAACCAAAGCAGCCCTTGTATCACAAAACCAAACAGGCCCTTGTATCAAGAAACTTTAATCAAGAGAACCAAACACCCTTGTATCGGCAAAAGCAAAGGCAATGGTTTAAAAGATGTGGTGAAAATACAAATACTTTGGCACTAAATCATAATGTATCAAATAAAACATCCGGTTGTATCGGCTAAACCAAACGGCCCTTTTATCGACAAAAACATTACGGCAAAACCAAACACCCCGTGTCGGAAAAATTAGGCGGTGGTTTCAAAACACGGGTTCAAATGGCAAACGCTTTAGATAAACAACAATGTATTGACAATTGTGTATTGTAACATCTTGAATTTTGACTTACCAAAGTCAAACAAACTTATGAAAACCAACAAATTGTAACTTGGGTAAGTCAAACCTATTAAGATATGCAAAGCGATTTCAAACACAATGATTAAATAAGATCACAAAATTTTATTCATCGATTTCAATAACTACAAATGTTTACTATCATCTAAACATACACTTATTGACCCACAACTCTCCCTATCATTGTTTTCCTTCTTTTCCTTCCTTTCCTTAAGATATTTAAACAAAATTTCCGGTTTGTAATCCTTTCTCCCAAATCGTTAAACTTTGATAACAAGATGTCATCCTCTTCCTTCTCCTTCTTAACACCCAAACGCTTTTCATTCTTGATCTGCTTTCCTCAACGAACTCAACAAACCCTTCCCTTATCGTTTTGTGCCATTATTGTTTTTTTTTGCTTTGGGAAGAATGTGTGTTGATTGTATTTTAGGGTTCACTCTTGCTCGTTCATACATATATGGTTGAAGGTTGGGTTACATTTAACTAGCTTGGGTCAAAAAAGTGAATGGTCTATAATACCCTCGGTTTGTTGTCCAAACCGTCGAGGGACGAATCGGCATTTAATGGGTCTTGTTTGGGACCGGTGGCGATGAAAAGTCGTGGTTCGTCCCATCGCGATCCTCATTACAAGTTTAGGGACCAACGGTGTATTTTAGTCTTTATATTATGAAGAAGTTAATGGCTTTTTTATATAAATTCGTAAAAAGTATATATATTTATGTGAATTTGGTTTTCGATTCAATTTATTTTTTACAAAATAAAAACCAGACCAAGTATTTAGTCATAATCTACATATAACATATGGAGTATAAGCTTAAACCCAAAACGTAATAATATTAGGGTGGTGGCAACCATGCCTAATGTTTTTTTTCATGCCTAATCACCCACCAATAATATTCTTCCATCTCATCTCATCTCATCTCATACCAATCTCATACCTAACAATAGATTTTTAGTGGCAACCATGCCTAACCATACCTCAATTCTTTTCTTTTTTATTTTTATTTTATTATTTTTTTTTATAATTATACAAACACTACATCTAACCACTTGCAGCAACACACACTACATCTAACCACTTGCAGCAAAAAGTAAAGATGAGCATGACACTAAAACTAATACCCACAGCAAAAACTAAAGATGAGCATGACAAAAGATAAACAAACACTACATCTAACCACTGCTAAAAAGAAAAAGAAGAAATGACCACAGTCTTGAAATGTAACTAATACCTCATGAAGCTAGCGTATAGAAGAAAGACCATGATCTGAAATTGAGCAACACACACTTGGCAATGACAAACACACAAACTTGACGCCTTCCACAATTTTAATGCTCCAACGGATAGATTGTTGATTCAACGTCCCAATTTTCTTCATACCAAATCGGGTCTTTTGCCGGTTGGTGTTCCCTCCTGCATGCCGAATGAAACCGAAATGGGGCACTACTCACTCCGCTCGGTATGGAGCATGCCGAATGGCATACCGACTCCGTTGCCACCACCCTAAGAGTAGGGATGAGCATGAATGTCCGAAAACCGAACTGACCAAAAAGTTCGGGCCAAACCCAAAAATAACCCACACGAACTGACTAAACCGTCCGAATGGATCGGTTCGATTATCGAACTGTCTACCTTTTTGTTTCAAGTCGGGTCAAACCGATATTGGCCTACCCGATACACCGCCACTAACACCTCCATTATAAACCTATAAACCTATGAACCTGGCAGCCCAATCGCAAGCCCAACCCAAACTTTCACCGGTAATCTCGCCCATTCACTACCCTATATAATCCTTGTCATCAACTAATTTTACCTCTTTTTTCCCTCAATTTTATTCCTAACCGATCTGTGAAGAAAACAAGAACAATGATCCCAGCAAGAATCAAACAAGAACCAATCGAAGAAACCTCATCACAAACAATCCCTGACATCAAACAAGAACCCTCATGGGACCCACCAAACATCAAACCAGAACCCATAGAACACCCACCCGACCACCCACCGACAAAACGACAAAAAACCCAAACCTCGGATCCACAGACAACATCCTTAAAAGGCAAATCTAAGCTTGTTAAAGATGAAGAACAAGAAGTGGATAATTGTGGGATATGTTTGTTGGAACAAGGGGTGTCTTTACGAGGTTATATTAACAGCTGTGATCATTACTTTTGCTTTGTTTGTATTATGGAGTGGGCTAAAGTTGAGTCCAGGTGTCCGATTTGTAAGCGAAGGTTTTCGAGTATTAAACGCCCTACGAAAGAAGGTGTTTTTGTTGAGGAGAGAGTTGTTAATGTCCCTGTTCGCGATCAGGTTATTATGTTTTCAGTTATTTGTTACGTTCATTGATATGTTGGTAGTTTAGCTCTTTATTAGTGTGATATGTGTACATGTGAGTATAATTGTTGTGACGTAATTGGAATTGGATTATGTTAGCGTATAATGTAAGCGTTTTGTTGGTGAGCTTAGTTATTGACTATCCTTAAATAACACTCAAATTGATTGCTAACATTGGACGGTACTAATTGAATACATGGAACTAAATCGGTAAAAAAGAGTAGGAACATTTAAGAACTAAATGAAGCTATTACGAGCTGCATATTAGGACTATGTATGTATATTGACAGTAGTTCTGCCAATACGTAAAATAAGGATACGTGTGCTTTAGGTAAGTTGGCGCGCCTATTAGACTAATGTAATAGCTCCGATCAAGAAGTTATGTTACATCTTCTGGTTGCGATTCATCATTAATATTCGTAGGGGTAACATCTCCGTTGCTGTTGTGCACACCAAATGTGAACAAAACTTTTGCATATTACCTTTTTTTACTAATATATTCCATCTTAGACCAGATCGGCTTATTCTCGTGACCACATAACTATTGCAACACCCTTCGATGCAAAATTTAAAACCCCGTTATCATACATGGCTTGGACTCTATTAATGTTTCATATTTTAATCATATCGCCAACATATATAACTGCAAAACAATAAGGTATCTCATGCGTCTTTGGCTATTCTGTAATTTTTATAGTAGGTACTTACTCTCATTAATCTTGAATGTTTTTGAGCCTGATACGGTAATGAACATTTAATCCTATTAGTCATGTCGTGATTAAGCTACGGAAATTGTAAATAAAGGCAACACTGTTGTTCTGCATTACCCTGCTATGAGTTGCGCAAAGGATCCTGTTTTTGTTGCCATGTGATTTGCCCTTCTTCATGTTAAACAATATGATTTGTGAAAATTTTTCCTTAATCTGGTTTGTTGTGCTATTTTTTAACAAGATTCTTTGGCAGGTTCACTATTTCAACGGCAATGCAACAGTAGGGCCCCCTAATCTCTATACACAAATCAAGTGTAGCTTTTGCAACCTTTCAACGGATGATAGTGTTCTTTTACTATGTGATCTGTGTGACTCAGCTGCTCACACCTACTGTGTTGGTCTTGGTCACACTGTACCAGAGGATGATTGGTTTTGCAAAGACTGCACCCTATCAAGAGATGAACATGCTAAAGTCGAAACCGCCACCACTTCTGATAACAATAATAATAATGACAACCCTTCAAGCTCCAGTACTATTCAGTATGCTCCGTCTGATGTGTCAATCCATGATATTATAAGAGAAATTAGTACCCGTCACCCACAAACACCTTCTGTGCCTGCTTCTGTACCTACTTCCGTTATTCAAAGTGAATCAATAGCAGAAGAGTCAAACACACAGTCACCATTTTTCCGTACCACAAACGTGCCAAATGCTAGAACCTTGCAGCGTTGTCGCAATGTGCATTCGCGTATACGAGTATTACGTGAAAATTGGAATAGTTTCAGAGGAGGTTCTTTAAATTTCTCTTCAACTTTTGGAAATGGGATTAAAGCAAGGCGAGGTCAAGAACAGTCATCTTCAGGAAATCAGGAGTCAACGTCTGAAAAGAGTCCATACAATACTGATAAAGCATGGAAGATGATGGATATGGCAGCAAAGGCTTTAGGAAGGAGGTGCGGAAATAAAAGTTCGTTTGGTAAAGACTCAAAATTTCCTATAAAGAATGAAAGATTAGCGAACGAGGCAAGCAAGGTGAGCCAAGTTGGTACTGCTAAAAACAAGATGTCAGAGAAAAACAAGCCTGCACAGGGTACTGTGAAGAACAACATAAACCATGTTGAACATGGACTTCCATCTTCTAGGAAGATCAGTGCTCCTGCCGAGATAATTAGTGGTTATAATAGCCAAAATCTAGTTAGAAATGAGTGTCTTGTGGGTGCATCTAATGTTGTTGGTACCAGTGATCAGTCATCTCACTTGATTAGATCATTGTCTATTGCTATTGATAAACGCTGTGCTGAAAAGGAGATCGATGCCACTGTCGAGAAGGGAGCCCCACGACTTGATAAAATTATCAAGGAAGTCGAGAATGCAAAGAGTGAAATTCAGTCACTTGTCAAACTCAATTTAAAGATTTTAAGCAAGGACAATAAATTAGGTATGACCTTATGACTAGTGTGTTGTTCTTTTTTGCTAAGAATGTTTGACACTGTGTATAACTCTCTAAATGCCATACCTGTGTGCAGATGTTGATGTGTTCAAGGAAGTTGCAAGGCATGCAACACATTCAATCATGGCTGCATGCGACATTGAGCCACCAAAGGCACGATTTCGCTCCTTTGAAAGATTGGTTTGCCATCATAAAGAGACACAGAAGCGGCCTAGCTCTTCTTTGATGCCCACTGCCTGCAGAGAATGCTTCTTTGTTTTCGTTAAAGATGTTGTCACCACCATCGCATTTGATAGAACTGACTCTTGTAAAGCGTAATTAGGTTAGTTTTGCAATTAAATTTATGATCTTGTCGAGTCTTCATGGCTTGAACCTTTATAGAATTGAATCATAAGATTGTGAAATAGATCAGCAAGCATTTCAAGTTGTTTTGCTTGGCCTGAAGTTGTTCTTAGTCATATTTTTTGCAAATCCAAAGAAAGCATTGTAGTTGATTATAACTGATGTTTTTATGTGAACTTTTTATACTGTATAAAGGACTGGAAGTTTAAAGTAGCCTTTGGTTTATAAAACGTAAAACCTTTTTTTACAGGGGTTTATGAAAACTAAAACCTTCCAAAACCCAACAAATCTCCCCAAAAGGGGTGAGTTTGACTATCATGCACCCCTTTATCAAAAATATCTTATATCGCTGTCATGCTAACTACCTTAAAAGTCTAAGTCAAGTCTAGTAACATGCAAGGAAGGGCGAGCTGCCTTATGACTTATGGATCAAGCAAGTTCACATTGATATTCATTGGGGCATACTATAAATTGCATAGTCAAGAAACTTAAAGCTCAACTATTCTATCAATCATTGGGGCATACTATAAACCTATCTTTTGGCAGTCGACCGACAACTGCTTTTAGAGGTGGCAAATGGGTCGGGTCGGTTCAGTTTGGGTCATGGGTCAAATGGTTTATGGGTCAAATGGGTCATGGGTCAAATGGGTCATACTATAAGAATGGGTTGAATGGGTCATAGGTCAAACGGGTTGGGTCGGGTCGACTCGTTACATTTCCACCTGTAATCATGCTACTATAGTATGTTTCGTCCGTTTTCATCCGTTTTTACGTTTTCGTCATTTTTACGTTTTAAATCGTTTTTACGTTTTCAACCGTTTTCTTACGTTTTCATCCGTTTTACGTTTCATTCGTTTTCGTCCGTTTTTACGTTTTCGTCCGTTTTCACGTTTTCATCCGTTTTGCGTGTTTTCGTCCGTTTTTACGTTTCATCCGTTTTGCGCGCGTTTTCATCAATTTTTACGTTTTCGTCCGTTTTTACATTTCGTCAATTTTATTACGTTTTCATCCGTTTTCGCGTTTCGTCCATTTTTCGTTTTCGTCATTTTACGTTTCATCTGTTTTGCGTGTTTTCGTCCATTTTACGTTTTCATCCGTTTTTAGCGTTTTCATCCGTTTTTACGTTTTCATCCGTTTTGCGTGTTTTCTTCGTTTTACGTTTTCATCCGCTTTTGCGCGTTTTCATCCGTTTTACGTTTTCGTCCATTTTGCGCGTTTTATGCAGCAAAACGCAGGCGAAAGGTAAAACGTAAAAAAGCGGACGAAAAGGTAAAAAAGACGAAAACGCGCAAAACGGACGAAAACGAAAAATGGACCAAAGCGTCGAAAGCGGATGGCGAAAACGCGACAACGTGCGCGGACGGCGTAAAAATGGACCGCGCTTCGACAACGGATGAAAACGAAAAACGTGAAAACGTAAAACGGACGAAAACGTAAAAAACGAAACGTAAAAAATGGACGAAAACGCAAAAACGACGAAAGCGTAAAATGGATGGAAAGCGCAAAAAACTACGAAAACGCAAACACGGATGAAAGCGTAAAAACGGAAAAAATGGACGAAACGCGAAAAGCAGATGAGAGCGTAAAAAGCGATTTAAAACGTAAAAATGGATGAAAACCCGCAAAAGCGGACGAAAACGCAAAAGCGAATGAAAGCGTAAAAAGCGGACGGCGTAAAAATGGGAGCGGGCAAAAGCGGATGAAAGCGTAAAAAGCGGAAACGTAAAAATGGACGAAACGTGCAAAAGCGGATGAAAGCGTAAAAAGCGGACGAAAACGCGCAAAAGCGGACGAAAACACGCATAAGCGGTGAAAACTTAAAAAGCGGCCGAAAGCGTAAAAAGCGGACAAAACGCGCAAAAACTTGAAAACGTTAAAAAGCGGCGTAAAAATGGCAGCGGCTTAAAAACGGATGAAAATGTTAAAATTGACGAAGAAAATATAAAAACATAAAAAACACGACATCTAATGATGGTTGAGTTATCATCCGACCCTTAAGTGACCCATTCGACCCATTTGTTGACCCATTCGACCCATTTGTTGATTCACATAAGTTAATATGTTGACCCATTTGACCTGTTCTTTGCAAATGGGGTAACCCAATCCAACCCATAAATTGTTATTTTTGACCCATAGCAACCCATTTTTCTCTAGATGGGTTGTGATTGCCACCTCTAACTGCTTTGCCTGTGAATATTCTTCTCAGAAAAGAAGTTGAAACAGTTACTATCAATCATATCCATTAAAGTATTATCTATACTACTTATAACAAGTAAGATGCTGGCGTTGCGGTGACGAATGCCGTGTAATTCTCTTTTAGCGATAGGAAGGTTTTCCGATGCATTACTTTGAACAAGAAAATAAAGAATGTCCAACTAATTAGGGTGAAAATTTTATATTTTTCATTACAAGATCTGACGTACTCTTGTTACGATTATCGTTATAAAATTTATACATCCTAATTGTTAAATGTGATATTTTATTTTAAATACTCGACTCCTTTGCTTTACCATATTAGTCGCGTTATGTTTAGAGTTTTTTCGTTGACAAAATCTTGGCGGTTGATAACTTTCTTTAGACAAAGTATGCTTTTTTTCTTGTTCGTTGACAAAACGTTTGCATTATAGATTAATTTATTTAGATACTTTTTTTTGGGTGATTTTTTAAAATCTATTCGGATCCACACTAACTTCGCTTAGTCAAGCATATTAAAAACTAATAGCAGCCTAAACAAAGATTAATAGTTTGAAAAATGATTTTACTAAAGTAACACATATCTTAATGGTCCTAATTTCAGTATATACTAATTTAATTTCAGTATATACTAATTTGACAAGAAAACAAGAAAGTTGTCTCATGAAATGTGAAGTTTGCACTTAACGAGTACGGGCACACCCGACGTTTTGATTTATTTTGATTTTTGTATATGAGAAAATAGTCGTGTTAATACTCATTATTATCAGAAAAATTATTCCGGACACAATGGCGAAAATTTCGTAATTTAATTCGACCATTTACTACCTTAAATGGGGCCCACATTGTATTGTTACCAAATAATTACTAAAAATACACAAACACCCCCTCTCTTTATAATTTCACTGCCGCCCCTCCACTTTCATTTGTCCACCTTTGCCCCCTCCTCACTATATATAAACCTAAATTAGGGTTTCCTCCCCATTTGATACCTCCTCCACCGGAATTCATATTATCCGTGGCCGCGAATCCGCGAACTTCCAAACCACCACACCATATCTCAACGCCTCCATGATGATAAATCGGACCTCGTGGTTCCGTCTATGTGGTCTTGGCGCCTCGAAGCTCGCTCACACTCCGTAAATCTTGAATTCAAGATTCGGAGTGTGATGGTTATTCTCTTTGAGGGTTGTTGTCCGTTCGTATGGCAACCACCACCACTATTTTGTCGCCGCCATTCAAGGAGGAGACCAAGAGTTGCTACTACGGGTGTATAGCGAGGGTCGCATTCAAGGTTCCGTTTGGGTTTTTTTTGGTTCGAGTTAACACCACCGCCATCACCATTATCGTCATCTCCTTTCTCTCTTGTCTTTCTCGATTTTCGTGGAAAATTTAAGCCTTGGTTGTGGCGGACAACGTGATGGTTCTTGGGAGAAGAGGGTGGCGGCGAGGTAGAGAGAGAGAGGTGTGTGTTTTATGTGTTTCCATAATAAGTAACTTTAAGAATCTGAATTTTAAGCCTTCTAATTTTAGAAAGCCTAAATGCATTATAAAGTAGTATAAATATAGATAGAGGAATGCACTTCTCTCATATTAATTATTTTAAGATTTTCATATATAGAATTTTGGGTTTAGGCCGTACAATACACGCGTACTTTTCCAAATATACCGTTTTGGTACGTGTACTAAAATCTGTTCCATTTTATGTTGCGTACTTTTATGTTTTGTACCATTTTGCACGGTTAAACTTGTTTTACCGAAACCATAATCACTATTGCCCGCGTGCTTGCGCGCGTCGATTTCCACCTAACAAAAATAAGTTAAATAATAGGGTTTTGGCCGCTAAATAGCTACGTACTTTTTCAAATGTCCGGTTTGAGTGCGATATATAAGTTTTGTCCGTTTTATCGTTTCGTCGTTTTCTTAGTTTTCTTGTTTTCTTACGTTTTACCCGTTTTATCGTTTTGTTCGTTTTATCGTTTTCGTCCTTTTATACATTTTCTTATGATTTCAAACGTTTTACCCCCATTTTATACGTTTTCTTATGTTATTACCCGTAAAGATACCGATGAAACCTAAAATACGGACGAAACTACAAAAGGGACAAAAACGTAAAGATACGGACGAAATCCTAAAATAATGTATTTAAACGTAAAAAGCAGATTTCGAAAACGTAAAAAACCGATGAAAACTTAAAAAACAAGCGAAAACAAAAAGCGGGATGAAAAGGTAAAAAAAGGGCGAAAATGAAAAAAATGGACGAAATTGTAAAAAGCGTAAGCGAAAAATGATGAAAAGCGTAATGAAGCGGACAAAACGTAAAAAAAGACGAAAACAAAAAAGCGGACAAAAGCGTAAAGGAAGCAGACGAAAACGTAAAAAAAATGACAAAAATTTTATAAAAAAAATGGATGAAAACGTAAAAAACGGGCGAAAATGTAAAGAAACAGATGAAAACATAAAAAAACGGACGAAAACGACCAGGGACTGTAGATGCAATTTGGGACAAATAAGAAGGACTATCTATGTAATTTACTAAAAAAATATGCCACATAGGCATTTTTGCGGTTTATCTGATCCCAACCGGTTCTTTGTAAATATCGTGCAAAATAAGTAAAACATAAAAGTACGCAACATAAAATGGAACATATTTTAGTACACGTCAAAGCGGTATATTTGGAAAAGACGCGTGTATTATACGGCTAAACCCTAATTTTAAGAATCTGATATTGAAAGCATTATTTATACAATCTAATTAAACTTCCGAAACATAAATCTGAATCCAACAACCTAAAACAAAATAACATTTGTTCGCCAAAAAATTTAGTCGCGAGAGTCTGCATGCATCGCGTCAGCGGTCACTCATCTAGTAATATAATGTAACAAAACATACATAATATTTTACTGTAAATAAATCATTTTGAATTCAATTATTGTGTAAAATAAATTTTGTCTAAAATAAAACGTGTGGCCATCATTTTAATGTAGATAACTAAAATAATTAATAAAATTTCTGTACAATAAAGATTTTTCTCGGATTTTTAAATATGACAGATAGAGGTGGTTGTGTCTTTATAATTATGTCCTAGGTTGATTAATACAATCGTTCACAGTAGGATTTCGATTTGAAATTGGAACCTCAATATTCCTTGCACATACAGCTCGTAGTGATCAACGATCTCTGCCAACCGTCATTTTGATCTCCGGTACTCATTTGAACTACTTATTTGTTGCAGTTTTTTATATTGCAGGTCCAGTGTGCGTGTGGAGTTGTGTTTTGTTGTTATATACTTATGTGTGGTGTGTGTCTTGATCAGCTACATTTTATCATCGCTGGCAGGTGTGATAGGCGATAGGGATATTGGACTCAGAATATCGGTATGGATGCTAAGCAAAGAGCTCAAATATACAAGAATTTATGTATTTTTGCATGGAAATGTGTGTTGGGCATTCTTTCAATAGCTGCGTTACCTGATCATATTGCCTTCATAATGGATGGTAATAGAAGATACTCAAAGCAACACAATTTAATTGACGGGGCAGGACATAGGGTCGGTTATATGTCATTAATATCAATGCTTGGGTACTGTTATGGGCTTGGGGTGAAGTATTTGACAATTTACGCCTTTAGCATAGAAAATTTTAAACGAAGTCCTGAAGAAGTCCAATCTTTGATGGACTTGATAGAGGAAAAGATCGAATGGATGATAAAGGACGATAGCATAGTTCATCAATATGGAGTTAGGGTTTACTTCATAGGAAACCTAAAACTTTTAAGCAAACCCGTGAGATTGGCAGCAGAACGGTTAATAGAAACAACTGCTAAGAACTCAAAAGCAGTGTTGTCGTTCTGTATTGCATATACTTCTACTGATGAGATATTGCATGCTGTTCAAGAATCTTGTGAAGAAAAATGGGACGAAGTTAAAGTTTTCGATGATTGCGAGACAAAATATGAAAAGGATATCATTGGTGTGGCAGATATTGAAAAGCATATGTACATGGCAGTAGCCGCACCTGACCCTGATATTATAATCCGCACTTCTGGTGAGACTCGTTTGAGTAATTTTCTTTTGTGGCAAAGCAGTAACTGCCTCTTATATTCACCATCTGTTTTGTGGCCAGAGATTGGTTTCCGGCACCTACTTAAGGCTATTTTGGACTTCCAAAATCACTTATATTATTTAAACAAACAGAAGAAGCAGACATGATACCTGTGTTCGAGTGGTTCTGCATGATACCTAAACATATTTATAGTTGTTTTTTTACGTCTATAGTTCCTATCTTGTTGTATTCTTGTTTGGTTATCGTTTTTGAATATGGGTCAAGATGTTTTTATAATGTCACTGACCTAGGTTCAGGATCATATGCTCAATGTATTATCATTCAGTTTGAATGCGTTATTGGTTATATATAAGCTGAAATGTTGAACGCTTCTTCAAGTAATCATTGGTTGCATGCTCAGGGCGTGCTTGGTTCGTAGAGGGGAATAGCAATGGGAAAGTCAAAAGGAATATAAAGGTAATCGAATTCATTGCGCCCAAGTTCAAGCATCATTAATCATTATGTTACCCATTCCTTATGGTCAATACTCTTAACCAAGCACACCCTCGGTTTTTTTTGTGTGCATATTGTTGGATGCTTTGCATATATGTGACTTCCACAGTTTTAGATGCACTAAAAATTTAGCTCTATATTTAAATCCAAGGTTTTATTCGCAGAAAAACAAGAGCAAATTCAATTACATTTGTAGCAACTACCAAGTACTTATATGATTACTTTGTCACTTTAGTTCTATGTCCGCTGGACGTTTGTGTTGATCCGTTTCATCTGAACTATTCACAGATTTTGAGTAAATAATTAATACCAAGTTCGAAGGATGCACATCATGCACCAACAATCATGATGTGTAAGTTATTAATTTGGGTAAATTGCAAAAACATTCCCGGTGGTATGTCGTTTTGCATCGTATGTACCTCAAAACTTAAAATAGCGAATAATATCCCTATAGTTTTTACTTGGTGCAAATTATGTCACTTTTACCGCCATCGTTAAAGAACCCCGTTAGTCATGGTTAAGGGTAGGGGGTGAGCATCGGGCTAAGACCGGACCGGACCTAGACCGATTTAGCCCAAAACCTCATATTGAGGACTGGACCGAATGTGTTCGGTCCAAGAAGGCATAATAGTCGGTTTGTACGTAAGACCGGACCGGACCGAACCGACCCAAGACCAAAACAAGGAAAAAGCTGAAATTGAGACCGGACCGCTGGTCCTTTGATTCGGTCGGGTTTGTGTCGGTCCGGTCGGTTTTTTAGACCCGGTCAGTTTTGAGGTCTGCAATACTCAGCCCTAGTTAAGAGCATGTGAAATGACTAATTTACCATCATCTAACATTTTTTTTTTAGTTCCTAATTACTTAAAAAAAAAAAAAAAAAAAAAATCAAGAACAAAAAAAAACACACAAACCCACGTTATTTGAACTAACTTCACAAACAAAACCACCAACTTTTATTTTCCAATTTTTATACATCTAATTCAAACTCCAACCACTGCGGCCACCATCACAACACCACCACCCACGCCGCCGCTTAGTTAAATCTACACTACACTATTCACGTACTTGTATAATGTATATACATATAACTATATTTGTACATTTTTTTGCTATTTTATTTTGGTTTAGGTTAATGCACGTTGATAAAATGTCACACAGATAATAAATACTATAGTATATATTTTCCTGTTTTTATTATTTTTTAATCCAAATATTGATGAAATAATACATTGTTCCCTAAGACACAAAAATATAGGAATTCAAAATAATAAACGTGTTCAACTTGCTGCATTGATTTTGTTCCCCTCTAATGTTATCTACGACTCGCTCATCATCTATCTGCTTGATTATCTAATAGTTCCCCTGAATGTGTTATGCAGGGATGAATACATATCATATATAGTATTTTATTCATTTATGACATTTACAAAAAGGTGGACGGCAAACGGTCAACAAGTTGCGCCGCTAACACTTTTTGAAAAATTAGTGTCTCAGATATTATAGGTTCAGAGTTGATTTCGTCAAAAGCTGACGGTAAGCACAATATTGCATCGTTCTAGTACTTTCAAAGTGTACTTGATTCTGAAACAATGTGGGGGCATTCGAGTTGTTTACTTTAGATTGTGAAATAATATGTGGGGTTTTTAAGAACTAAATGAAGCTATTGCGTGCTGCATCATAGGTGATAGGACTATGTATGTATCTTGATAGCAAACTCGTCGATACATAAAATAGGATAAGTGTGTGTTAGATAATTTGGCGCGCCTATTAGACTAATCTAATAGCTCGGATCAATAGCCTTTGTCTCGTCTTCTAGTTGCACATCATCATTTCTATTTATAGGGGTTGCATCTGCGTTACTGTTGTGCATGCCAAATGTGAACCAAACTTTTGCATATTCTCTTTTTTCACTAATACATTGCATCTTAGACTGGATCGGCTTATCCTCGTGACCACATAAGTATTGCAATACCCTTGAATATGAAATAAAACCCCCCCTCGTGATACATGGCTTGAAGTCTGTTAATAATTCACAATTAAATCATATTACAAACATAAATGCAAAACAATAAGAAATCTCATTCTTTTGGCTATTCTGTATTTTTCTATAGTAGGGTTTTACCCTCATTAATCTTTAACGTTTTTGAGCCTGATATGGTAATGAACATTTAGTCCTATTAGTCATGTCGTGATTAAGCTATGGAAATTTCAAATACAGGCAACACTGTTGTTCTGCAGAACCCTGCCACGAGTTGCGCAAAGGATCCAGTTTTTATCACATTATAATTTGCCTTTCTTCATGTTAATGCATATGATTTGTGATATATTTGCTTTGACATATAGTCTAATCTGTAATCTGGTTTGTTATGCTATTTTTAACAATATTCTTTGGCAGGTTCACTATTTCAATGGCAATGCAACAGTAGGGCCCCCTAATCTCTATACACAAATCAAGTGTAGCTTTTGCAACCTTTCAACAGATGATAGTGTTCTTTTACTATGTGATCTTTGTGACTCAGCTGCTCACACCTACTGTGTTGGTCTTGGTCACACTGTACCAGAGGATGATTGGTTTTGCAAAGACTGCACCCTATCAAGAGATGAACATGCTAAAGTCGAAACCGCCGCGATACAATTCAGTTTGCTCCGTCTGATGTGTCAATCCATGATATTATAGGAGAAACTATTACCCGTGGCCCACAAACACCTTCTGTGCCTGCTTCTGTACCTACTTTCGTTAAGCAAAGTGAATCAAGAGCAGAACAGTCAAACACACAGTCACCATTTTTCCGTACCACAAATGTGCCAAATGCTAGAACCTTGCAGCGTTGTCGCAATGTGCATTTGCGTATACGAGTATTACGTGAAAATTGGAATAGTTTCAGAGGAGGTTCTTTAAATTTCTCTTCAACTTTTGGAAATGGGAATAAAGCAAGGCGAGATCTGATAATCGTTGCACAGGTTCTAATCTTCAGGTTTCATATTTCCAGGATCATCAATAACCAAACAAGCATCATGTATGAATCATCATCAAGAAAAAATATAAGAACAAGAGAATGGGTTTGAACCCTTTAAACAATCTGATATAATATAAACGAAGGGTTGAATGTTATGTTACAAATTTGTACCTATTTATACATAATGAATCGTTGCCTCCAAGGGACATGTCGATTCATTAAACGGTGTAAAACATATAACCGTTTTAACCTAATAACTACTTATAACTGCCTTCATATGGGCCTGTTTTGGGTTTACAGATTTCGACCCATATTGCAGACATAATACTATGACCCAAACACTAATAATACATATGAATTCATATACTAACTAAAGTCTTAATACTTAAACAATAAAACATTTGATCTAAATTATTAGCAGGCTAACAAGATCAAGAACAGTCATCTTCAGGAAATCAGGAGTCAACGTCTGAAAAGAGTCCATACAATACTAATAAAGCATGGAAGATGATGGATATGGCAGCAAAGGCTTTAGGAAGGAGGTGCGGGAATAAAAGTTCGTTTGGTAAAGACTCAAAATTTCCTACAAAGAATGAAAGATTAGCGAATGAGGCAAGCAAGGTGAGCCAAGTTGGTACTGCTAAAAACAAGATGTCAGAGAAAAACAAGCCTGCACAGGGTACTGTGAAGAACAACATTAACCATGTTGAACATGGACTTCCATCTTCTAGGAAGATCAGTGCTCCTGCCGAGCTAATTAGTGGTTATAATAGCCAAAATCTAGCAAGAAATGAGTGTCTTGTGGGTGCATCTAATGTCATTGGTACCAGTGATCAGTCATCTCACTTGATTAGATCATTGTCTATTGCTACTGATAAACGCTGTGCTGAAAAGGAGATCGATGCCACTGTCGAGAAGGGAGCCCCACGACTTGATAAAAATATCAAGGAAGTCGAGAATGCAAAGAGTGAAATTTAGTCACTTGTCAAACTCAATTTAAAGATTTTAAGCAAGGACAATAAATTAGGTACGACCTTATGACTAGTGTGTTGTTCTTTTTACCTAAGAATGTTTGACACTGTGTATAACTCTCTAAATGCCATACCTGTGTGCAGATGTTGATGTGTTCAAGGAAGTTGCAAGGCATGCGACGCATTCAATCATGGCTGCATGCGACATTGAGCCACCAAAGGCACGATTTCGCTCCTTTGAAAGATTGGTTTGCCATCATAGCGGCCTAGCTCTTCTTTGATGCCCACTGCCTGCAGAGAATGCTTCTTTGTTTTTGTTAAATAAGTTGTCACCACCATCGCATTTGATAGAACTGGCTCTTGTAAAGCGTAATTAGGTTAGTTTTGCAATTAAATTTATGATCTTGTCGAGTCTTCATGGCTTGAACCTTTATAGAATTGAATCATAAGATTGTGAAATGATCAGCTAGCATTTCAAGCTGTTTTGCTTGGCATGAAGTTGTTCTTAGTCATATTTTTTGCAAATCCAAAGAAAGCATTGTAGTTGATTATAACTGATGTTTTTATGTGAACTTTTTATACTGTATAAAGGACTGGAAGTTTAGAGTAGCCTTTGGTTTATAACTTTTTTGACAGGGGTTTATGAAACTAAAACCTTCCAAAACCAAACAAATCTCCCCAAAAGGGGTGAGTTTGACTATCATGCTAAGTACTAACTAGCACACCCCTTTCCTAAAAAATACGTAACTTATATCGCTGTCATGCTAACTATCTTACAAGTCTAAGTCAAGTCTAGTAACATGCAAGGAAGGACGAACTGCCATTGACTTATGATCAATCAAGTTCACATTGATATTCATTGGGGCATACTATAAACTGCATAAGCAAAATCAAGAAGCCTAAGCTCAATGATTACTATCAATCATTGGGGCATACTATGAATGCATCTTTTGGCAGTTGTCGGTAGTTGTCGGTCGTCGACAACTGCTTTGCCTATGAATATTTTATTCAGAAAAGAAGTTAAAACAACGACTATGAATCATATCCATAAAGATATTATCATTATACTGTAACAATCATACATAATATCTTATTGTAAACAAATCATTTTGAATTCAATTATTTTGTGAAATAAATTTAGTCTTAAATAAAACGTGTGGCTATCATTTTAATGTATATAACTAAATTAAGTAATAAAATTGCTGCATAATAAAGATTTTTCTCTGTTTCTTAAAATATGACAAATAGAGGTGGTTGTCTCTTTTAAGTTCTCGGTTGATTAATACAATCGTTCACAGTAGGATTTCGATTTGAAATTGGAACCTCAATATTCGTTGCACATACAGCTCGTAGTGATCAACGATCTCTGCCGACCATCATTTTGATCTCCGGTACTCATTTGAACTATTTATTACTGTATTATTTTGTTGCAGTTTTATATTGCTGGTCCAGTGTGCGTGTGGATTTGTGTTTTGTTGTTACATACATATATATGAGGTGTATGTCTTGATTAACTAAACCATTTTATCATCGCTGGCAGGTCTGGTAGGTGATAGAGATATTGGACTTAGAATATCGGTATGGATGCTAAGCAAGGAACTCAAATATACAAGAATTTATGTAGTTTTGCATGGAAATGTGTGTTGGGCATTCTTTCAATAGCTGCGTTACCTGATCATATTGCCTTCATAATGGATGGTAATAGAAGATACTCAAAGCAACACAATTTAATTGACGGGGCAGGACATAGGGTCGGTTATATGTCATTAATATCAATGATTGGGTACTGTTATGGGCTTGGGGTGAAGTATTTGACAATTTACGCCTTTAGCATAGAAAATTTCAAACGAAGTCCTGAAGAAGTCCAATCTTTGATGGACTTAATAGAGGAAAAGATTGAATGGTTGATAAAAGATGATAGCATAGTTCATCAATATGGAGTTAGGGTTTACTTCATAGGAAACCTAAAACTTTTAAGCAAGCCCGTGAGATTGGCAGCAGAACGGTTAATAGAAACAACTGCTAAGAACTCAAAAGCAGTGTTGTCGATTTGTATTGCATATACTTCTACTGATGAGATATTAATGTGACGAAGTTAAAGTTTTGGATGATTGCGAGACCAAATATGAAAAGGATATCATTGGTGTGGCAGATATTGAAAAGCATATGTACATGGCAGTAGCCGCACCTGACCCTGATATTATAATCCGCACTTCTGGTGAGACCCGTTTGAGTAATTTTCTTTTGTGGCAAAGCAGTAACTGCCTCTTATATTCACCATCTGTTTTGTGGCCAGAGATTGGTTTCCGACACCTACTTCAGGCTATTTTGGACTTCCAGAGTCACTTATATTATTTAAACAAACAGAAGAAGCAGGCATGATACCTGTGTTCGAGTGGTTCTGTATGATTACCTAAACATTTTATAGTTGTTTTTTGACATCTATAATTCCTATCTTGTTGTATTCTTGTTTATATATTGTTTTGAACATGGGTCAAGATGTTTTTACAGTGTCATTGACCTAGGTTCGGGATCATATGCTCAGTGTATTATCATTCACTTAGAATGCGTTATTGGTTATATATAAGCTGAAATGTTGAGCGCTTCTTTAAGTAATCATTGGTTGCATGCTTAGTTTTTGTTTTCTTTAAAAGGCATTTTGTTGATATTAGTATCTGCTAAACTTAAAAGTTCCCAAGAAAACGAGGACGACGATGATGCTGATCCCAAAGGTTTTGTTTCGGTTAAAGTTGAAACAAAGCCGGATCAAAAGCTTAACATCCTGCGGAAAAGCATTTGGCTACTGAGCAACGTAGAAGAAGCTAAGCAAATTCAGTGATAAGTTTTCGACAATGAAATTTAATTCCTACTTGACAAATTAAGTGTAAACAAGTTCTCATATAAACAGGTTATCGAGTACTCTTGACAAAGCATCACAGACCTCTGGTTTGGAATTATCACAAGCCAAAATCTTGGTGCAAATTGACCTGGGAAAGAGAGCGAATCCGAGCATGCATAAATCCTTGATACCCAGCTTTAAGGTATCTTCTCAATCAATATTTAGTATACCTATATTAGAATGCAGCTTCAAGTCTTCATTATCGTTGGCCTATGATTATTTACTATTCATGCATTCAATCATTACAACAGAAAAAAGTTCCTTGTATCGACCAGTCACTTGGACATTCAACAGTTGCAAGCACAAGGGAGGAGGAGAGTGACAAAGCCTTGTAGGGGCTGCATAGGAATTCGACAAAAGTTGTATTATCTATTAATATTTCATTTATATGGCCTGTGACTATAGTCCATAGAGGCTGCTGCTACTGATGTTTTGATTTTACATCTTCATTACAATATTATCAGGACATAGTTTCCTTTATGAATATTAACTCGGTCTATATGGAAATATAGTGGAATGTGGTTTAAGTTCAAAAAACTTTTTAAGGTGATCTAAGTGTTTATTTTCACATGTAAAATCAAAACCACATATAATGGAGGAACCCATTTTCCTCCACTAAATGTCATTAAAATGTCTCTTAAAACTTAAATTAAGCATTACAAATAATAAAGAATATTATACAAATCATTCAAAAAAAACAACAATTTGAGAAATATAAATAATAAAGTTAAAGGTACAACACTTATAATTAATGTTAGTCTTAAAATACCATCTCATTCGTTGAAAACCAAACAAACTACAAATGTGGTCATCATAACCCAGACGCTTACATTCGATTGAAAAGAATCGTATATGTCAAAGTACGAAAAATTTCAAATAGTTTGTAAGGCATAAAAAGTGTGTAGCTTTTGAATACCGTAATTCGTATTTTGTTAAGTAATGTTATATATAGATTTACTAATCATGTATGTGTACGAATTAATGTATAGTACTCTATCTTTACACGTTATATAATATTGTGACGAATATTACACAACATTTATTGACTAGCCAGTACTTTTCACCGTCAATCGTCACAACTTCATAATACTACTAACTACCATTTTTGTATAGTCGTTGCATAACGATGCACAGGTACTCTACCATATTTATATGAGATAGTGTGCGATAAGATTATACCCTAAAATTCTCGCCATGCGTAAAGTTATTATCACAAAAAATATATAATCAAATAATATTGTTCGACAAAAGTTTTAATTACTAGATACTTGTTGCTGCATGATGCGAGTATCGTGCTAGTATATAATGATCTGGGTCAAGGGATTCAATATGTATAAGTTCGGATAAGACAATTCATCAGATATATATAACATTTTTCCATGTAAGTAAAAGAATGAAGACTATAAAGTTGTAAGTAAACAGTACACACGACAACAACATTGTTTTGAGCATCTGTCTAAAGACATAATAAGTACCAGTTACAGACTATTAAAGTACCACTTTGTAATGTTATACACTTATACCAACATTTAGTCTCAGATTAAAAAGTTGCATATATATTTTTTCGAAAATGCAAAATTGCATATATATCCAAAGCATGCATAAAAACCATTGTATTATGTGCCTAAAAAACTTGTACAAAGGATATATATGCAATTATTCACTTTGAGAAGGATATATAGGCATTTTTGCCGATTAAGAAAAAGTTAAACTCTAAAAACAAACCACCCTTATGTCATCCCAAACGATGCGTTTGTAAACGTCGTATGCCATGCCAAGTTACTATTGCAACCTTCTTATATATATAATGCATTCAAACATTATCGCCTTTTAAATTGTATAAACAAAAGAAAAACCCGAAAAAAGTAGCTAAGTCTAATTATAAAATGATTAACGTTTGAAGTATGAGCTATGGAATGTTTATTGCTGAACTATATCCAGAGTGTGGTTGACTTGGAAGCCACTTCCAAACATGCCTTTGAACTCGAATCTTTATTGATTAATGGTGCAAATCATACCTGTTTTCTCTTTGGTCAATGAATGGAATTTCACATTCTCCATTGATCCTTTCCTTTTTATTTAATCATTATCCTCATCATTAATATTTGAGTTAAACTTAATACTTATACATGATAACATAAGTTTAGCCGGCTTTTTACCATTGAAACTTGTCATCAGTTAAGAGACTTACAGACCCTTTGCATACACACAACCAGGAAAACTTTCGGTACATACTTAAATAGACTAATCATTCTAGGTCTTCTCTCCTTCGGCCCATTCGGAAGGAGATTCTATAGTTCATGAGCTACCCGAATTTGATGAGAATGATGATAAAACTCAACTGTCATCAACGCGTGCTTTGTTTTTACTTTTTAAACGTATTTACGTCCCGCAGGAGAGACAAATGTGTTTTTCATGTTGCTAAGGAATTGTTTTGTATTTTTATTGTCTTATTAATCTAGAAACTAGTCCTAAGCCAACAACCACACATCCCCATCATGTAAGACAGTCAATCCAATGACAGATGAGTGGATTTGAATAATACCACCATCAACAGTTGGAGTATCCTTCTAAAGAATGCATTTCTGGTATTCAATCATTCTCAACAGCATCCATTTGGCACTCCACTAATTCCCCACACATCATTATTTCAGAATGTTTGCATTAAACAAATCAAAAGTATATATTGCATAATCATTAGTGTTTACTATAATAATAACCCCTTTCTAGACATAGGCTGAAATTTCATAGTTGGCATAGAATTATGTTGTCGCGATAATAATAATAATACCTCTGAGCAAAAACATATCTAAGGTTTCGACTCCCTCTTTGTGTACATATAACTAGTTTTGAATACGGACGATATAACCCTGCAATGGCAGGGTGGTTTCTATACAAGAATGAGAACTTATTGACAATAACGATACATATAAAATGAAAACGAAGACATTAAGAATAATAAACGCCATTTATGTTCGTGGTAAGATTGTTGCCTACGTGAATCTCCAACCACCAGTCCCACCAAAATGTATTTTGGTCTGTGCTGTCGCATCCTCACATTTTGGAAAGATCTTTCTTGTACACCGACTGGTCCGATAGCAGAGAACCATAATTTTTCTAATTGACAGTTCATAAAACTGTAGTAGAGGCCAACGACAAATAATTTGACCAAAATAATCCACCATTTGTTACATGATGCTCAGAGGTTCATCATCTGATGGCTGCAAGCACTCTTCAGGATTAGCATAAAAGTAATCTTCTTCTTTAGGTCTATCTGGGATAACCAATCTTTTTGTAGGGTTCCCCATACGTTGGGCGTGTGCTTCCTTGACACCACTCGAGAATTCATCCCAGGTCAAGGACCCACTAGTGTATTTGTCTATTAATTCAACCAGAAGCCTCCTGTCCAATAGTATTGTCTTCTTGAAACCCAAGAATCTGAAAAGCAATGCACATACTTAGGTATGCTTATCAACAATTTAACAGTATTTATCAAGTTTAGCTAATCAAGAGGCGCTTGGTCATAACATGTTTCCATAGAGGCATAGACCATCTACATGAAAGCTCACGCTTTGTCTAAAGATTGACTCGAGTACTAAATCTTTTAAAATGTAACGTGACACAATAAACAGTCATCAAGTACGAATAGAGATGCATAATAGTACCTGCGATGGCCTTCAACAACTTTGGCCATGTTTCCATCATAAGTAGGAACAAAAATATCACTCTCTAGTGACACAAGGTAGTCCAATGCTGCCATCTGTGACGAGTGATTCTGGAAATACTGAAGGTCATCTGGCCCTAACAGAGTCTCCTTTCTTACCTGTTACACAAATCCACGTGTAAGAACGAGAAGACAGGAATAAGCTTGAATATTGGAGAAATAGGTTAACTATTCAATACTTACCAGTTTCGGGAACGCCTCTGCAAGACTATCCATTCTTCTTTTCCCGCCATATATTTCACCGGCAGCAATGTAAATCTGAATATCATGGTCAATATCCAGTGCCTTGAGTGTAAGAGCAGTTTCCTCGGGAGTCAAAGGGCATAATCCGTCTTTCCTTTTCAAATCAGAATTTATTATCTTTTCTTTCCACCATGGGTAAGCATATCTGCATATAGAAAAGGAATCAGTGAGTCACCAAATGCAAAACCGGCATTTATTAACAAGTTGCTAATGCAAGAAGCTCAAACCTCATTCTCGTCAACTCTTCAATCTCTTCAGTATTGCATCCTTGCGTGCAGCCAGAAAACGCTAGCATATCCATTTCATATCTGAGGTGAAGCACTAAAAATGGCCCGTTTTGTCTCAAAAGCCTAACAACACGTCTACCCAAATCTTCTATCTGAGGAGTAAATCTCAAAGCATCAAAATTTGCTCGGCATCTAAGCTTTTGGAGTTCGAGGGGTTGAAAGTTATTAGCAAGCCTAGCATCGGTTCTATTCAAATGCACAACTTTGAATTTTTGAATCAATGGGAGAATCTGCGTTGCAGTGACAAAAAGCTATTAAGTACAGTCTATACGACACACGAACAAACATTGTTGAAGTAATGAAAGTACAATATAAACGATACCTGATTATGATAGTAAGAAATATCGGACCAGCTAACCGGAGGCATAGTATGCACAATTCCTAACTCCACTCTCTTCTTAAGCCTAGGTGGAAGCTGTTTAAGCACCCGAACCTCATCTCTCAACGACGTAATAAAATGATCAACATCAAATATATCTTGAAATTCACTGTCAATCAACAATCAAAATCACATTACACAAACACGTATACCCAAAACAAGCCCACAATTCGACATACTCAACATACCTAGGATCAGCCCAAAAAGACGTCTTATCCAATTCAGGAACTATTAGAGTCACATTTAAATATCTAGCAATCGCAACCATATCACATATCTGCATAACAGATACATATTTAGCACAATAAGCAACTAACTTAGTCCCAAGTCCCAACAACAAAATACTATAAAAAGTAACACTCACAGCGGAACGCATTTGATTGAGACCTCCATTACACGAAACAACCAAGTACCCATTATTCTTATACACTCCTACATTACAACACAACACAAACATTAATTCACAACCACAACAAAACATCACAAATCATATCAAACAACACTAAACACTCACTTTTCGGGGGCAAAACCTTAGCCGGAACCGGGATATCTAACGACTTAGCAACATGATCATCAACACTAAAACACGAAGGCCAACCTTTTAACACCCTAGGTCCCCAAGTACCACCTAAAGCAGTTAACTGAACAACACAAGTCCATAACAAAACAGTAGTTGTAGCCCTAATTAACCACATCTTCATTTTCGAAGACGACCTCATCGAGTTTCTAAATTTATCAACTCTAATTTCACTTAATCTCTTCTTTAACCCCATTGTACCAATCACAAATCTAGCCTTTATTTTATTCCTATTCTTCTCTTCTAATCTACACATATTTGATTCATACATTCAATAGCCCTTCAAACCCTAAAGATCTATAAAAAATATATAAAAAAATATCAAAAAATATATAAAGACTGTGAGATCTGAATTATGTAATAAATTTGATCCAAAATTTCAATGACCCACAAAAAAAAATTAACTTTTTTGGTGAGTTTAGTACTGGGTAAAGATTAAAATGCACGGTTATTTAATGGATGAAAATGGAAAATTTTTAGTGATATAAAATGGGTTTTTGATTTTGTATAAAGGGTCGGAAGGAAATTGGATATAGTGGCCGGAGAAAAAGACGGTGGCCGGAAAAGTGTGACGGTGACCGGAATAAGAAAGTGTCGGTGAAGAGAAGAGTAGAGAGAGGTTAAAGGGGTTTTTTTTTTTGTGAATGTGATGATGTAAGTGAAAGGGTGTGTGGATGTGTGCACAAGGATCTATGGGAACTTATGTACCATTGAATGAGTATATATTGTATTTATAAATTTTATTTAGTGAAAAAATATATATAATTTTTAATTTTATAAATGGTATTTTGGGAATTTGTGAGTTTAGGGTTTAGATTGGTGTTTTTATGAAGTTAATGGTTGTGATTAATGAAGTGTGTACGTTTTGAAGATATGGTCTACTGTAGGATGTTATTTAATGGTGAAAAGTATAGGTGATTAGTGTTTTAAGCAGTGCATGTGTGTTTTGTTTTATGCTTATTTAGCAATGTTGTAAAAATCGTGAATCGATAGTTGGGTGATGAACTACTCTGTAGCAATTAATTGGTCAAAGCGGGGTTAATCGGTGATTAATCGGATTGGCATTTCCTGCAAATTTTGGGTATTTCTGAAGACCAAACTAAAGATCTTAACTGATTCCAAGCCTACTATGTTTCCAAACCTCAATAAAATGCTCAAATTCTAATTATGAGACCCTTTGTGCGTTATAAGTGAAATAAACTATCCCCAAATTAAGCATAATGCCTAAATCATTTTTTTTAAAGTTGACCGATTAGTCCGATTTTTTACCGATTCGGCCGATTTTTGACTGATTAGTGGCCTATTATTTTCCTAGGCCGATTTTTTCACCGATTTTCAAAAATCAACAAGGTATAAGGCCGATTACCGATTAATTGGCTGATTTTTGCAACATTGGTATTTAGTGAGGAAAGGTATATGTGAATGTGAATAGTGTGTTAAGATGTACACGCGCTTTGGTTTTATTTGTATTTAGAGGTGAAAGATGTAGGTGATGTAGTGTGTTAAGATTTGCACGCATTGTTATTTTTATGTGTTTGTTTTTACACGCTTGGCGTGACCGTCGTTATAGTAGTGTTGTTGTGTCTTATAGAGTTGGCAACAAGTGTGCAGTGTGAACAGACTTCAAGGTGAATGTTGTTCTTCGTCGAAGATTGTCACACACACGTGCCCATTTGATTGTTATGAAATGCTTCGCCTTTCGGGGATGTAAGGAAAATGAAACAGGTTTTTCACATACATTACATTAAACACCTTAAGGGTATTGTTTACTTTTGAGGAAAACATGATCGCTTTCAACATGATCCACATTTTTACCACCTTGTTCGTGATCTTTATAAAGTATCAAACTACATGAAGTTTTACGCGATCAGGTTTTGTTATTAAAGCGTATTCTCGAAATTAGATGTTTGTTGAATATT